>JAVGWX010000023.1:39624133-39681633 GCA_036924085.1 Ariolimax columbianus | reverse complement strand
CAAACACTTATCTTAAACAGGAAGAGAGTCCTTTTAATATATTTTGCAGAAAATTCTTTTGTAAAACAAGAGCTCGCTGGTCTTTGATTGTACACTCTGTGAGCATAGGCACCATGTTGTATCTGAGCTGCGCATGTGCATGAGACACGTAACATCTGCTATCTGCAGTAATCACTAAGTTAGATGATGTTAGTACTTAATCACACCTTTAGAAACTACAAACCACATGTTTCAGCTATCCAGTATCAGTTTGTGACCCACTTACTTTTATTTTCAACATTGAAGAGTATACCATTTCCTGCAGGCGTTTGACCAAAGGTGAATTGCAGAGGGTGCAACTTCACGAGTTAGGTAGTCCTGTTCGTGAAAGCCTGTTCGTGAAAGAAGGACTGGGTACATATATCTTACCACAGGTTGTTGGGAGCATGGACAACAGGCGAATCAGGTCCCCAAGACCTCCCTTTGATTCACCTGGAAACAGATTGTGTTACAGTAGCCAGGACAACAATGTGGAGATCGGCACTGCTGTATCATAGAGTGGTGAATCTACTGCAAAACCTAGTATTGCATTACAGCCAGGAGGATCCAGTTCCACCTTCTTCAGCACGCCTCGGGATACATGAATAAACTAACCAGCTCGCCGTCAAGAGTGAGAAACTCACGATTAGCATCAAACAAGGACACGCTGTCAGTGTGGCAAGGGGACATATTCTAGTCCCTCATCTCTATCATACACAATTCCCTGCCGAAAACAACTCTGCAACATGCATTCTCAAACATTTCCTCAGTCTTGGACTGCTTTGCCATAAAATTCGGGCATTTTGGGGGTCCCTCGATAAGAGTTGACATAAAAAAGAAGCTTATGAGATCTTGGAAGTAAGAGAGAATGAGAGAGAGAGAGAACGAGAGAGAGAGAGAGAGAGGGAGGGAGAGAGAGAGAGAGAGCTTCCGCAGACGTGAGTTCTCTAGCTCGGCTGGGGACTTACTTGTAAATGACACGACAAGCACGCGCAAGCCAAACCCAGACACGAGCTGATCTTTCTTACAAGTGATCTAACTCGATTCTTAGTCTGTTCGAATCTGGAGATTGTGGCCATCTTAGCAGGGTGGATACTATCAGCCTGTGAGGAGGCTGCGTCAGCAGGGAATCAGTCTTATATGGGAAATCTTTGATGACGGTTGTCCAGAGGGTCTCTCCAATCAGTCAAATGATGTTCTGCAAACTATGGACTTTGACTAACAAAGTGGTTAGAGCATTTGATTCTTGAGACAAAAGCTCTGGGTTCGACTACCAGTCTATGTATGCTCGTTTATCCAATTGTAAACAGGTACCTGACTCACTGACTGCCGCTCTATCTAAAAAGAAATATAACAAGAAAGTATATATACTTGATCCCCTACGGCAGTTTCTTACATAGGCCTATATTTAAGTTTGCGGTGGAGTGACTGGTTATTCGCGACTGAGTGGCTTGTTATTCGCGGCTGAAAAACCGAGTTCGATTCTAGTTTATGGCACTCTTTAGTCTAAAAATTTGCAAATTGGTACCTGACTGGAGTGGAATTGGCCCTCCGGTCTCTAAATGCGAAGACATTTAACACAATGATGGCCCCAACACTTCATCCTTGGTGACAGTCTACTAAAGTACACCCTTGATATTTACTATCAAATGATCGTATCTATATGGATCCTTGAATACAGGAAGCCAGAATAGGACCAATTCACATCCATCATCATCAAATGATGTGCCCAGCAGAGTTGACAATCAGTCCCGCCCACAACCATTTGTCGTTCAAGAATATCAACACGTATGTGTTGTCCTACCAAGTTTGTTAAGCCTTTCCATAAATCGTATTATCTGTCTTCCTTTGCTTCGTTGCCCGTCAGTCTCTTCAGCTGTCACCAGATTTCTAGATCCTTCTCCTGAGTATGTTTCAACTGAACCTTGCCTGACACATTTCTATTTCTAGCTAGTAGTGATCCACCTGCGTACAGTAGATTCTCGTCACATATTATCGTCCGAATAATTTCCTCCTGCCGACGTTCTACGTCATGCATTCACGCTGGTTTTTGTTGTCTACGTCACTACTGCTGTAAGCCACTGAGTCCTAGTCAACAAACCGGTTTGCCCGTCAATAATGCTAGAATGTTCTGAACAAAACTCGTTCACATGTAGATATCAAGCAGAAAATCTAGGACATCCACGTTCCAACATCATCATTAGTTCCTTTTTCAAGAGGCAGCCAATTTACAAGTACACAACGGGGGGGGGGGGGGGGAGGCAACCAATTTACAAGTCCACAACGGGGGGGGGGAGGCAGATGGTGAGGGGTTGTGGTCGGGGTGATACCAACGGACCTGATCGCTACTGGCCCTTTGATAAGGAAAGAGATGGCAAGTGACAACCCCTCCCCCCAGATCAATCAGTCCAGACACCCCTCCAGCGCCAGCATGTCTGCGCGGATGAGACTTCAGAGGTGACAAAACTGCAGGACTGGAATAAGAAACTGGTTTTTGTGGTAGAGGGGTAGGGCACTAGCCTCTCATAGCGATGGACTAAAACGGTGGGCGATCGATTCTCGATGTTTCCAAGCCTCCAAGCGAATTCTGGTCTCAGGAGATCTGACCAGAGTGTATGCATCCTGAGTTACCTTCAGTCGTATCGGCTTATGTCTTGCCGCTGGTCCAATGTAGCTCGTGACGAGAGAGTGAGGTTGATGACCAGCGCAGTTGCTGCGCCACTATAACCCAAGTACAGCTCAAGTTATATCACGACAGAACCATGTGATGATAGCGACACAATCGCTTGTGATAGATACCTAACTAATCGCTCCAAGAAACCCTATGTCGAATGCCGCTAGTACGAGAGACAATCGGTAAGTAACACGAATTTTAGGAGGCGTGTTCAAATGAAACCGGACCTAACTGCTCCAAGTGAACATACATTTCTCGCCTCCCTCCAACGAGCCCATCTCTTCAATCCTCTTGAAGCTCTCTACGCCCCCCCCCCCCACACAGCACCCGGAAAGCATACCACTATTGCACCTCCCTTTATTTCGGAAAAGCTCCACTAAGAAAGTTGTGCATAAGGCTAGCATCCTCATTATGGAAACACACTACTATTTAAACCACCAATACATAAGCACACACTTTGGTTTCGCGAAACCTTCCCATTAAAGACCAACTGTACTTTTGGTCCTATACTCCAGCTGCAACCATCTAGGATATACTCACAGTGTGGCAGTGAACCTGTTCTAACCTCTAGCACACACTGGCCTCTCCTGTAAAACCGCTGGGCCACAAAGACGACATTTAAACATTACTGTAAGACCTCGAATCAATAATGCTCGGGACATAAACAATCTATATGCATGCACACAAAACAAACATCACATTTTCAGATTCAGCGAATTAAACAGCCCATCCTCTGCCAATTGTCTCTCTATATTAACAAAGACATTGAACCAAAACTACGCTACTAGCAGACAATTGCGGTTACAAGCCGTACACTGGCGCAGTTTCCAAACGTGGATGAAAATTAAAAGTAACCAAAATCAAATTATGTGACAGGGGTAGTGATCTTGGTACATTACCAGTAGAACTGCATGCATCTTTAGCGGCAAAAACTAGACACGGACAGCGACTTCATTATCATGAAACATGCAATTA
This sequence comes from Ariolimax columbianus, assembly GCA_036924085.1. Taxonomy (NCBI): domain Eukaryota; kingdom Metazoa; phylum Mollusca; class Gastropoda; order Stylommatophora; family Arionidae; genus Ariolimax; species Ariolimax columbianus. The sequence continues at coordinate 39,677,966 of JAVGWX010000023.1, read as the reverse complement.
ATCAATCAATGAAAATCAAATCCTTCAACTCCCTGTGGAACATAGATCCCTTACAAATACTCGCTTCCTGTCATGCGCCATCATTTTCATCTCCCGTCATGAAGCGTTAGGCTCATTGAATTTAGGTCGGAGTCTACAGAGAAAACAAACAAACTCACAGATCATGAGAATAAGAGAACCTAACTACTTTAAGATTATCCTGGAAGACACGTACTGTAAGAGGTAGATTCATTCGCATATCTAGGTAATTATATTGACAAGCTCGGAGATACGGTTAAAGATAGGAAATTGATAATAGAGAAGACGATAAGAGTTTTTATTTCTTTAAGGAATTTGTGGAAATCGAATGAAATTATCAGGGGAGTTCACATCATACCGGGACATGTTGTTCTAGTCCTACCTGAATGAGTTATAGCGTGCTGGAACTACAAGGGGAGTCCACATCATACCGGGACATTTTGTTCTAGTCCTACCTGAATGAGTTATAGCGTGCTGGAACTACAAGGGGAGTTCACATCATACCGGGACATTTTGTTCTAGTCCTACCTGAATGAGTTATAGCGTGCTGGAACTACAAGGGGAGTCCACATCATACCGGGACATTTTGTTCTAGTCCTACCTGAATGAGTTATAGCGTGCTGGAACTACAAGGGGAGTCCACATCATACCGGGACATTTTGTTCTAGTCCTACCTGAATGAGTTATAGCGTGCTTGAACTACAAGGGGAGTTCACATCATACCGGGACATTTTGTTCTAGTCCTACCTGAATGAGTTATAGCGTGCTTGAACTACAAGGGGAGTTCACATCATACCGGGACATTTTGTTCTAGTCCTACCTGAATGAGTTATAGCGTGCTTGAACTACAAGGGGAGTTCACATCATACCGGGACATTTTGTTCTAGTCCTACCTGAATGAGTTATAGCGTGCTGGAACTACAAGGGGAGTTCACATCATACCGGGACATTTTGTTCTAGTCCTACCTGAATGAGTTATAGCGTGCTTGAACTACAAGGGGAGTTCACATCATACCGGGACATTTTGTTCTAGTCCTACCTGAATGAGTTATAGCGTGCTGGAACTACAAGGGGAGTTCACATCATACCGGGACATTTTGTTCTAGTCCTACCTGAATGAGTTATAGCGTGCTGGAACTACAAGGGGAGTTCACATCATACCGGGACATTTTGTTCTAGTCCTACCTGAATGAGTTATAGCGTGCTTGAACTACAAGGGGAGTTCACATCATACCGGGACATTTTGTTCTAGTCCTACCTGAATGAGTTATAGCGTGCTGGAACTACAAGGGGAGTTCACATCATACCGGGACATTTTGTTCTAGTCCTACCTGAATGAGTTATAGCGTGCTGGAACTACTATCATTAGTTAGGGGGAATTGTGTCCTATTACTGCTAGGTGGCCCACTTGCCATGGGACAATCAGGTGATAAATACAAACAGTGGACAATACTATTAGTGTTTTCGTGGAACAGCGTGTTGTGATGAAGTTTCTTGTGAAATAAGGCGTGAAACCTGCGGACATTTACAGAAGATTGCAATCACAATAAGGTGATGGGACAGTCAATCACAATACGGTGATGGGACAGTCAATCCCAATACGGTGATGGGACAGTCAATCACAATTCGGTGATGGGACAGTCAATCCCAATACGGTGATGGGACAGTCAATCACAATTCGGTGATGGGATAGTCAATCACAATACGGTGATGGGACAATCAATCACAATACGGTGATGGGATAGTCAATCACAATACGGTGATGGGACAGTCAATCACAATTCGGTGATGGGAGAGTCAATCACAATACGGTGATGGGACAGTCAATCACAATACGGTGATGGGATAGTCAATCACAATACGTTGATGGGACAGTCAATCACAATTCGGTGATGGGACAGTCAATCCCAATACGGTGATGGGACAGTCAATCACAATACGGTGATGGGACAGTCAATCACAATACGGTGATGGGACAGTCAATCACAATACGGTGATGGGACAGTCAATCACAATACGGTGATGGGACAGTCAATCACAATACGGTGATGGGACAGTCAATCACAATACGGTGATGGGACAGTCAATCACAATACGGTGATGGGACAGTCAATCACAATACGGTGATGGGACAGTCAATCACAATACGGTGATGGGACAGTCAATCACAATACGGTGATGGGACAGTCAATCACAATACGGTGATGGGACAGTCAATCACAATACGGTGATGGGACAGTCAATCACAATACGGTGATGGGACAGTCAATCACAATACGGTGATGGGACAGTCAATCACAATACGGTGATGGGACAGTCAATCACAATACGGTGATGGGACAGTCAATCACAATTCGGTGATGGGACAGTCAATCCCAATACGGTGATGGGACAGTCAATCCCAATACGGTGATGGGACAGTCAATCACAATACGGTGATGGGACAGTCAATCATAATACGGTGATGAGACAGTCAGCCGCAGTAAGAAATTTGAATGGTGTAAACGATTTAGAGAAGGCCGTACATCCGTGAGTATTGATTCCGGCCGTTGTGGCTCTCAACCCGCGAGAGTCATTCCTAGGAATGGAATCAAGATGCTGAACAGCGCGTGAGCTGCAGTGGTCAGCGACCCATAGCTGAGTGCTAGCGTCAGGGCCAGCGAAAAAGAGCTGCCAAGACCCTTCTACACCTCCACGCGGTGCTCCTGGATAACAGGCTGCAGCAGGGCAGACTGGCTAAGGAGCAGAGATCGTAGCGGGAATGCTAACCCGGTACTCAAAAATGATTGGTGAAGTCAGATGTGTTGGACCGAAAGGTGCAAATATCAAGCTGTAAACTACGACACAACGCATTCCGTTCTCTGGACAACATTCTGCTACTTAAGCCCTTTCAGGGTTTGGTAGTGGGAGATTGAGAACGAACGAAGCCAAGCCATTCCTGGACAGCTTTTCGCCTTTGACCGACAGAGAAGAGTTCAAGCCTGCACTGAATTGAAGAAACATTATAACTTAATTTAACATAACGTCTTTATACTGGTTTATAAGACTCTGCTGAGTCATTATGAAACTAGTCCCATTCACATTTTCTTAATCTGAAAGCTATTCTTAAATGTATTAATTGTCCCTGCCTCCACTACTTTCTGTGGCAATGCATTCCAAGCATTCACCAATCTCTGACTAAAAAATATTTCCTAATATATAATCTGGACTTTTTAGTTAATTTGTAGGTATGCCCTTATGTTCTTGTAGGTGGCAATATTTTGAAAAAGAAATTGTTATAGTCCATTTATCGGTTCCTTTGTCTTATAAACCTGTATTAAGTGAATTTGTCAACTAATATTTTGACATAGAAGGGCATGACTTTTTGATCGCTTCATTACATGTGACGAAACCTGGGCGCATTATTACATGTGACGAAACCTGAGCGCATCATTATACCCTGAATCGAAACGAGCATCCAAGCAGTGGAAGCATACGCGGAGGTCAGCATTTCAGCACTGATGAGGAAGTGAAAGAGGCTGTCCTGGATTGGTTCAGACATACTGACAAATCTTTCTACGCTGACGCTTGTCAATCATTACTTTAACGCTGGGATAAAGGCATAAATATTGCAGGAAATGATATCAACAAATAAAAGCAGTTTTTTTTCACCACTTGACAACAACAAACAATTTTTTTTAACAAAATAAGTCCCAGTTTGACTTGAACGTTCATCAAATGTCCGTCACAAAACTACAGACGGACACATGCAATGTCAAGTCCGTCCTATTGTATGTCTCTGTGACGTGAGGGAGATCTCCAATGTCAAGTCCGTCCTATTGTGTGTATCTGTGACGTGAGGGAGATCTCCAATGTCAAGTCCGTCCTATTGTATGTCTCTGTGACGTGAGGGAGATCTCCAATGTCAAGTCCGTCATATTGTATGTATCTGTGACGTGAGGGAGATCTCTAATGTCAAGTCCGTCCTATTCTATGTCTCTGTGACGTGAGGGAGAACTCCAATGTCAAGTCCGTCCTATTCTATGTCTCTGTGACGTGAGGGAGAACTCCAATGTCAAGTCCGTCCTATTCTATGTCTCTGTGACGTGGGGACAAAGCAAAATCCAACTGATATGGTCAAATCTTGCATTAATGGATGCTTGCGCCGAATTGATGGAACGGAACGGTATGCTTATGTCACTAATGTAGAACTGGGGAAAAGAATCAGACAGATGCCAGTGGGACTAGTCGTAAAGAGAAGGAGTTGGTGATGGACTGGACACACTGTGCGGGAACCAGCTGATAGCATTACAAAGCAGTCACTGTTTCTGAATCACCAAAGTCAAGAGAAGTAGGGCGAATCGACACACTCATGTGGAAGGACGTTGAGGCAATCACAGTACTGGGGAGGGCAGGCGGGGCGGGGGGAGACGTGGAAATGACAGCGTATGACAGGAGGAGTAGGCGACTATTTTTTGAGAACCTGTGCTCCACATGGAGGAGTGGTATTGATCGATTAGGATTGATTAATCTGGCTAGATGAAAAGACTCTTCAACATAAGGTTGCAATAGATCAGATGGCTTTCCAATTTATGAGGCTACAATAAATTAGAGGACTCTCCAATGTATCAGGCTAAAATAAATCAGAGGAATCTCCAGTGTATGAGGCTACAATAGATCAGAGGAATCTCCAATGTATGAGGCTACAATAAATCAGAGGAATCTCCAGTGTATGAGGCTACAATAGACCAGAGGACTCTCCAATGTATGAGGCTACAATCGACCAGAGGACTATCCAATGAATGATGCTACAATAGATCAGAGGACTATCCAACTCTTGAGGCTACAATAGACCAGAGGACTCTCCAATGTATGAGGCTACAATAGACCAGAGGACTCTCCAATGTATGAGGCTACAATAGACCAGAGGACTCTCCAATGTATGAGGCTACAATAGACCAGAGGACTCTCCAACTTATGGGGCTACAATAGATCTGAGAACTCTCAAACTTATGATACTACAATAGATCAGAAGAATATCCAATTCATGAGGCTGCACGCCTAACTATGTCTTTCTAGACATTGTATTTAATTGCTAATCTTTGCATGATTTTTCACATTTCCTTCTCTTTCTCTGTGGTCTCTGGACCAACGCATGTTTGGCTATATTACAAAGGTTGTGTGTGTGTGTTAAAGATGACGATAAGACGACTACTACACGGAGACATTGTCTCATGAGACGACGGAGATTGATATACACTCGCCTAGGGTAGAGGTACTTCCAAACCATGGGTACATGCTCCTCCAGTCATTAAAGGACAAGATACGAGTGAAAGATTTGTGGTCAAAGGTAGAACGCTCTACAGTACATTCAATATATCAAATAGAAGATGAAAGACCTGTTTTCCCAGAGTTGAAAAGATGATAAACGAAGAAAAAGAAGAAGACACAATAGAGAAAGAAAGATAAGGAGAAAGATAAATAGGAAAAGAAAATTAAAAGGAGAAGAAATATGTCGAAAAAGAAGACGAGGAAGAAAAAAGTTGAAGAAAAAAAAATGAAAAAAATGAAGGAAACAAAATGAAGAAAAAACAAATAGAACAAAATACGATGAAGAAAAACAAGCGGGAACAAAAGAAGCAGAAAAATATTTTTAAAAATAAAAAAAAAAATTTTTTTAAATAATTTTTTTTTTTTAAATTTCAAAAATTAAAAGGAAAAAGAAGAAGAGGAAGAAAAAGAGATAAAAGAGGAAGAGAAAGAAGACGAGAAATAAAAAAAGAAGGAAGAGGAGGCAGAAGAGGGGAAAGACAAGGAGGAAGAGGAGGAAGAAGTGGTGGAAGGGAAGAAGAAAGAAGGAGGAGGAAGTGAAGTTAGAGGAAGAGGAGGACGGCGAAAAGGAGTAGGAAGAGGATGAGAGGGAGGATGAGGAGGAAGAGGAGGAGAATAATAGGAGGATTGGAATATGAGCAGTAGGAGGTTCAGGTTAATGAGGAAATGCAGGAAGAGAGGAAGAAAAAAGAGAATAAGGACGTCCAAGGAAGAGATGGGTGGACAACATGAGTGAGTGGTCAACATGACTGAGTGGACAACATGACTGAGTGGACAACATGACTGAGTGGACAACATGACTGAGTGGACAACATGACTGAGTGGACAACATGACTGAGTGGACAACATGACTGAGTGGACAACATGACTGAGTGGACAACATGACTGAGTGGACAACATGACTGAGTGGTCAGGCCTTCGTCCCGGTGAGATACGTCAGGCGGCGACAGACAGAGAGGGATGGCGTGGGATTTTGGGAGTGTCTTCATGTGTGCCCCAACGACCTGATGGGTTACAGGATGAACTGAACTGAATTAAACTGAACTGAACTGAAGGTAGAGGAGAAGCACACATTTGAAGAAAAAAAACAAGGAGGAAGAAGAAAGAAAGAACGAACAAAGAAAGGATGAAAAATAGGGAGGGAAGAAGAAGTAGAAGATGATGGTGATTTGTTATCTACGGAGTGTTCTATCCCACTTCCTCTCTGTTTTCTCCGGCCGTATGATGTAGGAATCTCCTCTATCACAGACCTATGCTTCTTATTCCATATAACTCTCTACCATAGAGTCCGCGACGCAGACAAACATCTTTCGGTTGGTGATACTCTGCTGTCTTGATCTGATAATCCTAGTAAATACCTTGTTTCAAGCAATACAACTCTTATCTACAACATACAACATTATTCAATATACAAGATTTACATCGCTCTGTACAAAATTCTGCGTTGCTAACATCCAATTTTCTGCAGAGTTCCATTCATCATTCTAACATTCAAGGTCTTCTGGATCCAATATCGTTCAAGTGATTTCTCCAACCACCTCCTCCCAGACAGCACGCCAGGTCGGAATAGACGTACATGAATTCACCAGGTCTTGTTTGAGCGATGCACGTTCATAACTGGTCAGGCGGAGAACTTTCTCGATCGACTTGGTGTTTATAAAATGTGGGATCTCATTCTGTTTTCCCGTGGACTAAAATATTAATAAACATGGTAGGGTTGGTTTATGGAAATATAAATTGGAGTTGTGGGTTTCTGGGTAGTTCTTGTGGGAGTTTTCAAGTTAGTTTTTTACGGTTATTTTCGTTGATTTAGTGAAATTAGGTTAGTTGGATTGACTTGCTAAATTATGGCACTCCAACGGGGTGGGGTTGGGGATTAGAGTTGGGAGCTAACAAGGAATGTGGGTGTTGGGTGTGGGTGTTGGTTGGGAGTGGGGTGTGGGGTGTTGGGTGGGAGTGTTGGGTGGGAGTGTTGGGTGTGGGTGTTGGGTGGGAGTGTTGGTGGGGGTGTTGGTGGGGGTGTTGGTGGGGGTGTGGGTGTTAGGTGGGAGTGTTGGTGGGGGTGTTGGTGGGGGTGTTGGTGGGGGTGTGGGTGTTGGGTGGGAGTGTTGGATGTGGGTTTTGGTGGGGGTGTTGGTGGGAGGTGTGGGTGTTGGGTGTGGGTGTTGGGTGTGGGTGTTGGGTGTGGGTTTTGGTGGGGGTGTTGGTGGGGGTGTGGGTGTTAGGTGGGAGTGTTAGGTGGGAGTGTTGGATGTGGGTTTTGGTGGGGGTGTTGGTGGGGGTGTGGGTGTTGGGTGGGAGTGTTGGATGTGGGTTTTAGTGGGGGTGTTGGATGTGGGTGTTGGGTGTTGGGTGGGAGTGTTGGTGGGGGTGTGGTGGGGGTGTGGGTGTTAGGTGGGAGTGTTGGATGTGGGTTTTGGTGGGGGTGTGGGTGTTGGGTGGGAGTGTTGGATGTGGATTTTGGTGGGGGTGTTGGATGTGGGTGTTGGGTGGGGATGTTGGTTATTGGGTGTGGATGCAATGTTGGGTGTGGATGTTGGGTCTGGATGTTGGGTGTGGATGATGGGTATTACTTGTTTTTAGCACGTGTATGCAGAACATGGAAGATACAGGAAAGACAGCTAAGTACAGTCAGGTAATATGTTAAATAAGAATTGTGCACGCTAGTAACTGCTCACACAGGACAGGTAGGCACAGGTAAACTGTTCACACAGGACAGGTAGGCACAGGTAAACTGTTCACACAGGACAGGTAGGCACAGGTAAACTGTTCACACAGGACAGGTAGGCACAGGTAAACTGCTCACACATGACAGGTAGGCAGAGGTAAACTGCTCACACATGACAGGTAGGCACAGGTAAACTGTTCACACAGGACAGGTAGGCACAGGTAAACTGTTCACACAGGACAGGTAGGCACAGGTAAACTGTTCACACAGGACAGGTAGGCACAGGTAAACTGCTCACACATGACAGGTAGGCACAGGTAAACTGCTCACACATGACAGGTAGGCACAGGTAAACTGCTCACACATGACAGGTAGGCACAGGTAAACTGTTCACACAGGACAGGTAGGCACAGGTAAACTGTTCACACAGGACAGGTAGGCACAGGTAAACTGTTCACACAGGACAGGTAGGCGCAGGTAAACTGTTCACACAGGACAGGTAGGCACAGGTAAACTGCTCACACAGGACAGGTAGGCACAGGTAAACTGCTCACACATGACAGGTAGGCACAAGTAAACTGCTCACAAATGACAGGCAGGCACAGGTAAACTGTTCACAGAGGACAGGTAGGCATAATGAAATTGCTCACATAAGACAAAAAGACACAGGTAACTACTCACATAAGACGAGAATACACAGGTAACTACTCACATAAGACGGGAATACACAGGTAACTACTCACATAAGACGAGAATACACAGGTAACTACTCACATAAGACCGGAATACACAGGTAACTACTCACATTAGACAGGTAGAAACAGGTAAGAAATGCAAGAGTATCGTCATATTCAACAGGTAAGCAAAGAACATGATTATTAAAGTGAATCAATTTACACACACAAAATGTCTCTTTCACATCGCAGGTGAAAATACCTGGCCACAGGTAAGACTGGGAAGTTAATTAGCAAAGTCATGATTCTCGTGCATAGACGGGGAATTTGGTAACGCCCATATGCGATACAATGAAGGGTTAAGTGACGTGTGCAAAATGGGGCGAGTGTAACAGGCGCTGCTGTTGTTGTTGTTGTTGTGGTTGCTGTTGTTGTGGGTGTTTTTGTTGTTGTTGTTGGGGTTGTTGTATGCCCATAATGAGTACGCTTGTTTTTGTACAATGGACAAGGGCGTTATAAAGCGGTTTCAGTAGATTTCCCCACATCTCGAGCGTGCTGATGAAGGTGGACAGCGAACGTCCGGGCTGTTGTTCTATGCTTGACTTCATCTGTGTAACGCTCACTACTACGGGGAGTCTAACGAACGTGTACATGTACACTTGTGGATATCATTCTTGTTCCTGTACACCTGTGGATGCCATTCTCCGTCTCTGTGTACACTTGTGGATATCCTCCTCCCATATAATTATGACGTTACCTTGTTTCCGCCTGAACGGTTTTCACCAACTTCAACGACTTTTGGCAATGACCAAAATAACTCAAACGTTTCACAACACCTGTTAGGGCCTTTTCTCAGAAACGTATTTATCTGCATTTTATTTCCCAGATGCATCCCTGTGTGTTATTTTGACAATTCACAGGTCTAAAGTCTTGTCTCCCTTTATGTTTTTGTGTGTCTGTTCCTTCACCCTTCTACTTTTGTCCTACTGCCCTTGCCATGAGGCGGTGCCGAGAGGCGGGATGTCCTACTGCACTTGCCATGAGGCGGTACGAGAGGTAGGATGCCCTCTGCCCTTGCCATGAGGCGGTACGAGAGGCGGGATATCCTACTGCCCTTGCCTAGAGGCTAGTACCGAGAGGCGGGATGTCCTACTGCCCTTGCCCTGAGGCAGTACGAAAGGCGGGATGTCCTACTGCCCTTGCCATGAGGCGGTGCGAGAGGCGGGATGTCCTACTGCCCTTGCCATGAGGCGTTGTAGAGAGGCGGGATGTCCTACTGCCCTTGCCACGAGGCGTTGTAGAGAGGCGGGATGTCCTACTGCCCTTGCCATGAGGCGTTGTAGAGAGGCGGGATGTCCTACTGCCCTTGCCACGAGGCGTTGTAGAGAGGCGGGATGTCCTACTGCCCTTGCCACGAGGCGTTGTAGAGAGGCGGGATGTCCTACTGCCCTTGTCATGAGGCGTTGTAGAGAGGCGGCATGCGTAGATTTCGTGTTATCGCCAAGTGGGAGACTTGTGCTGCCATTAGGTGTAACTTCCTGAGAGTGTCACAGACACCCTCGATCCATCGACGTCGTGGTCTACCTCTTGCCCGTAGACCAGAGACCTGCATATGATATGCTCTAGATGCAGACTGATCATAACACATTCTGACTAAATGAGCAAACCACTTAATTTGTTGTGCTTCCATTAAGGCCCTAACTGGGTGTGTCTCCACTATCTGCCTCACCGTAGTGTTGTGGATTCGGTCCAGGGTTGTCTCTCCGGCTGCACTTCTCACAGCTCTGGATCTGACTTGTATATGTTTCTAGTACGGACCAAGATTGACATTGGTAACACAATGTAGGAATAAGTAGTGAATTTGTGATCTACCTCTTCTTTCATCTTTCAGTAACCCAGTAACCGAAATGACAAGGACCGTGGCTCTCTGACTCACATTTTAAATGTGTAGGCTGTTGTGTTATTGTCTGCAGTAATATATAGCACGTGAATGTGAAAATGTATCTGAACATCAATTGTACCTTTTTTTTTTATATTTAGTATTTTCCATCCACGCTATTTTAGCTTCCAAGAAAGAAGACTTCCTTGATCTCATCAAATGCTTGATACCGTGTTCTTATCTGTTTAGTTGTGTGCCTGTCTATACTGATAATTATCAGTTTGTCATTTGCTCAGTGCTAATGTCCAAATCCATATTCTTGACATGCTAGTTTGGTGATTCACCATTTCTGTAGCTCTTGCGCACTTCCAGCTAGCGGAACGATGACATCCGCATGTCTGAGATTATTTATTGACACCCTACTGATAATGAGCCCTGGCGCTGCCTCCTCTGCCCGTTTAAACATTTGTTCTGTGTAAATGTTACACAGACAAGAGGACAGTACGCACTCTTGTCTCATTTCTCGTTGTACATCTATACATGGCCAGTACAGTCTGTGAATTATTACTGTTGTAGCTTGCTCCGATGTGGGTTAACATGTTTGTGTTTTTGTGTGTTTTACATATGGTATAAGTTGTTGGGAGCGAGATGAAGAAGCTGAGTAATGCATGACCTGCAGCGGTCATTAACCCAAAGCTAACTGTTAGGGTCAGAGTCACTGACTCAAAGCTAACGTGTTAGGGTCAGGGTCAGCGACACAAAGCTGACTGTTAGGGTCAGGGTCATTGACCCAAAGCTAACTTGTTAGGGTCAGGGTCAGCGACACAAAGTTGATTGTTAGGGTCAGGGCTGGGAAAACCCGTCTGCACTCCACACGGTGATCCTGGATAACAGGCTGCAACAGAACAGACTGCCTAAGTAGAAGGGATCGAAGAGGGAAGGCTGAACCGGCACTCAAAAATGCCAGTTAAAGTCGGATGTGTTGGACTGAAATGTGCAATAATCGCAGTCAAACTGTAAGGACACAACGTATTCCGTTCTCCAGACAACATCCTTGCAGAGCCATTTTCAGGACTTGGTAGCGGGAGTTTGAGAAAGATCGACGACGAAGAAGAAGAAGAAGAAGAAGAAGAAGAAGAAGAAAAAGAAGAAAAAGAAGAAGAAGAAGAAGGAAAAGAAGAAGAATAAGATGAAGATGTTGCTGGGAGCCGAGATCAATTATGGTTAGCTGAAATATTAATAGTCTTGTACATTTCCGGTTAGCTGAAACATTAATACTTTTGTACAATTCCGGTTAGCTGAAACATTAATAGTTTTGTACATTTCCGGTTAGCTCAAACATTAATAGTTTTGTACATTTCCGGTTAGCTCAAACATTAATACTTTTGTACATTTCCGGTTAGCTGAAACATTAATAGTTTTGTACATTTCCGGTTAGCTCAAACATTAATAGTTTTGTACATTTCCGGTTAGCTCAAACATTAATACTTTTGTACATTTCCGGTTAGCTGAAACATTAATAGTCTTGTACATTTCCGGTTAGCTGAAACATTAATACTTTTGTACATTTCCGGTTAGCTCAAACATTAATACTTTTGTACATTTCCGGTTAGCTGAAACATTAATAGTTTTGTACATTTCCGGTTAGCTCAAACATTAATAGTTTTGTACATTTCCGGTTAGCTGAAACATTAATAGTTTTGTACATTTCCGGTTAACTGACACATTAATAGTCTTGTACATTTCCGGTTAGCTGAAACATTAATACTTTTGTACATTTCCGGTTAGCTGAAACATTAATAGTCTTGTACATTTCCGGTTAGCTGAAACATTAATACTTTTGTACATTTCCGGTTAGCTCAAACATTAATACTTTTGTACATTTCCGGTTAGCTCAAACATTAATAGTTTTGTACATTTCCGGTTAGCTCAAACATTAATAGTTTTGTACATTTCCGGTTAGCTGAAACATTAATAGTTTTGTACATTTCCGGTTAACTGACACATTAATAGTCTTGTACATTTCCAGGCATAATCTACGTTGGTTTGATTATCTCACCAGAATGCACCAACATCCACTGATGGCTTACAACGCTGGTAGGTCTGGCTACATGGCAATGAAACGGCCGCGAGGCAGGTGGATAGATGACAGAGTGATAGTGCAGCGACAAGGGCTCATATTGACCGACGCAACGCATTTGGCGCAGGATAGACGACTTAAGCTCCCCACTAGGCTAAACGACACAAGTGGAAAGAAAACGAACTAAATAACTAATACAGTCCAGACCTCACTGTCTCATTTGTGCTCCTAAAAGTCGGCTGTGTCACATCAGTCTAGCCAACTAGGGGAAGAAGGCGAGGGTGGAGGGGATTGACATTGCAATCCCTATAGTGGTGAATTTACTGATGATTCTCGGATTACAGTACAGGCAGAGGGACCGCCTGGTTCACATTCTCAAGCATACTTCGCGATGTAATTAGAACCACTGTAATCTGCTACTAAAGATACGTCGCCAAGATTGAACAAGGACATGACGAGAAGCTTGGAACAGATACAACAAGGTTTCACAGGCTGAGCTCTATCAGAAGCCATTTGGTGGTCTATAATTCACATCTAAACATTCAGATTCACGAGCTATTGTTGGTACTGTTGTAAATAATATCGTAATGAACCCAGTCGATACAAATCGTCTATTATCGATGATGCTGCATAGATCAATGATTTGATCAATCTAGTTTTGCACAGATCAGTGATTGATCGATCTAGCGATGCACAGATCAGTGAATTAATCGATCTAGCGATGCACAGATCAATGAGTTGGTCGATCTAGTGTTGCACATATCAGTGATTTGATCGATCTAGTGTTGCACAGATCAGTGATTTTATCGACATAGTGTTGAATAGATCAGTGAGTTGATCGATCTAGTGTTGAACAGATCAGTGAGTTGATCGATCTAGTGTTACACAGATCAGTGATTTGATCGATCTAGTGTTACACAGATCAGTGATTTGATCGATCTAGTGTAGCACATATCAGTGATTTGATCAATCTAGTGTTGCACAGATCAGTGATTTTATCGATCTAGTGTTACACAGATCAGTGATTTGATCGATCTAGTGTTACACAGATCAGTGATTTGATCTATCCCTCTTTGCACAGATCAGTGATTTGATCGATCTAGTGTTGCACAGATCAGTGATTTGATAGATCTAGTGTTGCACATATCAGTGATTTGATAGATTTAGTGTTGCACAGATCAGTGATTTGATCTATCCCTCTTTGCACAGATCAGTGGTTTGATGTATCCCTCTTTGTACAGATCAGTGATTTGATTTATCCCTCTTTGCACAGATCAGTGATTTGATCGATCTAGTGTTGCACAGATCAGTGATTTGATCGATCTAGTGTTGCACAGATCAGTGATTTGATCTATCCCTCTTTGCACAGATCAGTGATTTGATCTATCCCTTTTTGCACAGATCAGTGATTTGATCGATCTAGTGTTGCACAGATCAGTGATTTGATCGATCTAGTGTTGCACAGATCAGTGATTTGATAGATCTAGTGTTGCACATATCAGTGATTTGATAGATCTAGTGTTGCACAGATCAGTGATTTGATAGATCTAGTGTTGCACAGATCAGTGATTTGATAGATCGAGTGTTACACAGATCAGTGATTTGATAGATCTAGTGTTGCACAGATCAGTGATTTGACAGATCTAGTGTTACACAGATCAGTGATTTGATCGATCTAGTGTTGCACAGATCAGTGATTTGATTGATCTAGTGTTACACGGATCAGTGATTTGATCGGTCTAGTGTTGCACAGATCAGTGATTTTATCGATCTAGTGTTACACAGATCAGTGATTTGATCGATCTAGTGTTACACAGATCAGTGATTTGATCTATCCCTCTTTGCACAGATCAGTGAGTTGGTCAATCTAGTGTTGAACAGATCAGTGATTTGATCTATCCCTCTTTGCACAGATCAGTGATTTGATCTATCCCTTTTTGCACATATCAGTGATTTGATCGATCTAGTGTTGCCCAGATCAGTGATTTGATCTATCACTTTTTGCACAGATCAGTGATTTGATCGATCTAGTGTTGCACAGATCAGTGATTTGATAGATCTAGTGTTGCACAGATCAGTTATTTGATTGATCTAGTGTTGCACAGATCAGTGATTTGATAGATCTAGTGTTGCACAGATCAGTGATTTGATAGATCTAATGTTGCACAGATCAGTGATTTGATAGATCTAGTGTTGCACAGATCAGTGATTTGATCTATCCCTCTTTGCACAGATCAGTGATTTGATAGATCTAGTGTTGCACAGATCAGTGATTTGATAGATCGAGTGTTACACAGATCAGTGATTTGATAGATCTAGTGTTGCACAGATCAGTGATTTGACAGATCTAGTGTTACACAGATCAGTGATTTGATCGATCTAGTGTTGCACAGATCAGTGATTTGATCGATCTAGTGTTACACAGATCAGTGATTTGATCGATCTAGTGTAGCACATATCAGTGATTTGATCAATCTAGTGTTGCACAGATCAGTGATTTTATCGATCTAGTGTTACACAGATCAGTGATTTGATCGATCTAGTGTTACACAGATCAGTGATTTGATCTATCCCTCTTTGCACAGATCAGTGATTTGATCGATCTAGTGTTGCACAGATCAGTGATTTGATAGATCTAGTGTTGCACATATCAGTGATTTGATAGATTTAGTGTTGCACAGATCAGTGATTTGATTTATCCCTCTTTGCACAGATCAGTGGTTTGATGTATCCCTCTTTGTACAGATCAGTGATTTGATTTATCCCTCTTTGCACAGATCAGTGATTTGATCGATCTAGTGTTGCACAGATCAGTGATTTGATCGATCTAGTGTTGCACAGATCAGTGATTTGATCTATCCCTCTTTGCACAGATCAGTGATTTGATCTATCCCTTTTTGCACAGATCAGTGATTTGATCGATCTAGTGTTGCACAGATCAGTGATTTGATCGATCTAGTGTTGCACAGATCAGTGATTTGATAGATCTAGTGTTGCACATATCAGTGATTTGATAGATCTAGTGTTGCACAGATCAGTGATTTGATAGATCTAGTGTTGCACAGATCAGTGATTTGATAGATCGAGTGTTACACAGATCAGTGATTTGATAGATCTAGTGTTGCACAGATCAGTGATTTGACAGATCTAGTGTTACACAGATCAGTGATTTGATCGATCTAGTGTTGCACAGATCAGTGATTTGATTGATCTAGTGTTACACGGATCAGTGATTTGATCGGTCTAGTGTTGCACAGATCAGTGATTTTATCGATCTAGTGTTACACAGATCAGTGATTTGATCGATCTAGTGTTACACAGATCAGTGATTTGATCTATCCCTCTTTGCACAGATCAGTGAGTTGGTCAATCTAGTGTTGAACAGATCAGTGATTTGATCTATCCCTCTTTGCACAGATCAGTGATTTGATCTATCCCTTTTTGCACATATCAGTGATTTGATCGATCTAGTGTTGCCCAGATCAGTGATTTGATCTATCACTTTTTGCACAGATCAGTGATTTGATCGATCTAGTGTTGCACAGATCAGTGATTTGATAGATCTAGTGTTGCACAGATCAGTTATTTGATTGATCTAGTGTTGCACAGATCAGTGATTTGATAGATCTAGTGTTGCACAGATCAGTGATTTGATAGATCTAATGTTGCACAGATCAGTGATTTGATAGATCTAGTGTTGCACAGATCAGTGATTTGATCTATCCCTCTTTGCACAGATCAGTGATTTGATAGATCTAGTGTTGCACAGATCAGTGATTTGATAGATCGAGTGTTACACAGATCAGTGATTTGATAGATCTAGTGTTGCACAGATCAGTGATTTGACAGATCTAGTGTTACACAGATCAGTGATTTGATCGATCTAGTGTTGCACAGATCAGTGATTTGATCGATCTAGTGTTACACAGATCAGTGATTTGATCGATCTAGTGTTGCACAGATCAGTGATTTTATCGATCTAGTGTTACACAGATCAGTGATTTGATCGATCTAGTGTTACACAGATCAGTGATTTGATCAATGCCTCTTTGCACAGATCAGTGAGTTGGTCGATCTAGTGTTGAACAGATCAGTTATTTGATCTATCCCTCTTTGCACAGATCAGTGATTTGATCTATCCCTTTTTGCACATATCAGTGATTTGATCGATCTAGTGTTGAACAGATCAGTGATTTGATCGATCTAGTGTTGCACAGATCAGTGATTTGATCTATCCCTCTTTGCACAGATCAGTGATTTGATCGATCTAGTGTTGCACAAATCAGTGATTTTATAGATCTAGTGTTGCACAGATCAGTGATTTGATCGATCTAGTGTTCCACAGATCAGTGATTTATCTAGTGTTTCTAAAATGTTTTTCTCAATCATTATGACAACTCACAATCAGTAGTCTTTTCTGTACGAATGGAGGACATGAAATGTTACGAGCTGGAGAAACTTCTACCCGACAGTGGTAACATAGCAATCAAAGTTGTTTCTTGCGACATGTTCAAGTGGGGCAGTGGTCGTCTTCACGTCTATATCACACACACAACCAACTCAGATTGCATTAGCGACAGAATCCTTTTAAATCGGACCAATAACATGGCTGTTATTATAATCCCATCTATCATGGCAGGAAATAACATCTGGGTGTGTCATCTTGGGTACCGCAAGGTGCATTCGTCAGTTCCAATCCGGGTAACCTATTAGTCAACTGCCTTTGCTATTGTCTGGTACATCAGTTTGCCAGTGCTTATAACATATTTTTCTTTCTGATTTTCTCACTACTTTCTCTGTTTACTTGTATCAGAGTTTCGTCCTGTTTCTCAACTTATTATGTGCCAAGAGCCATCGATCATTCTCTCGTCAGACAGACAAGCCATGAACATATCGCGCGCTCCCATCTTGAGGATGGCACATATAACATGGAAACTACCAGACTTGACATAAGATTTCAACACTGCGCATGTCTGGAAACATCTCCCCCAGCACATCTGGTGGGCTGGGGAACGAGGTTGGATCAACTGTGGCGCCTGAAATATGTGCACTGAAGATGACGAAACAAGCATCACCAGCAGAAGATATATCCAATGTGCGCGCGAGATGCTAACGTCTGGCAAGGACGCTAACTCGTCTCGCAGAGGCCAGGTAAATGAGAAAGTAAAACAGATCTAACAAAAATAACAAGTGATGCATGAAGGCATGTGTGCCTGCTGACTGGACTGCCATTGGCTGAGCCTTCTGGCAGCATCCTCCCACATATTTCTTCGTATATATTTCCCATATAATCTAGGCCTTCACCTGTTGCTCGCTACCTGTTTAATCGGACCGTTTACTTCTTTATCACTCGTAAAACTTGTGATGCTTCCCCTAGCTATCCTATTTAATTGTCTTGTTCTCAGAATGGTGCCAGATTATTCACTTCTTCTGCATGTTTCAGTCAAGGACACATCTGCGTACATTGTGAATATATATTTTTTCCCATTGCAATGCCATTTCAGATCTCATCTAGCCAAATGATAGCCCAGGATTAAGAATGTCATTGACTCAGTTTGCTCTGAGCGACCGTAGAACTGTTCATTTTACCTTTTTGTTAATCCAGGATTAAAGAAAAGTCTACATGCACTTAATTTATCCATGTAATATCATCATGTAATGTGAAACACGACATACTTCAGCAATGTTTTACTTAAGTATCACAAACTACACATATCAAACTGTTGATAACTGAGATAAGAATTTAGGTAAATAAGTGGGATATGCATATGTATGTGAATGCCCCCCGAAACAAAGAGTTCATTTATGGTAAATACTGGCATTTGACATACCAGACAATCAAGTATATGAATGTGATAGCTTTTAGAGACCAGATGTCCTGCGGTGTGACTTATTCGGTTCAAATGTATAAACAGTTTCAGGATTGACATACATTTTCTGTCAAATGTCCACTATGTAGCACGCGTATCGTTGAATAACGTTCTAAAGAAAGTCGATCTGTAAGACTCATCTTTGGCCAGGTCTCCGCCTCTGTTAGTGTCATTCTCAGAATCTCTTTAATGTCTGGTGTCATTCTCAGAATCTCTTTAATGTCTGGTGTCATTCTCAGAATCTCTTTAATGTCTGGTGTCATTCTCAGAATCTCTTTAATGTCTGGTGTCATTCTCAGAATCTCTTTAATGTCTGGTGTCATTCTCAGAATCTCTTTAATGTCTGGTGTCATTCTCAGAATCTCTTTAATGTCTGGTGTCATTCTCAGAATCTCTTTAATGTCTGGTGTCATTCTCAGAATCTCTTTAATGTCTAGTGTCCATCTTTTCTTCGGTATGCTTCTGGTGCCTCGCCTTCCAGATTTCTATGTATATAAAATTAGTTCCCGTCGCAAGCAAGGATGGCACCATCAGACTGGTTTATCTTTATGTATCATCCGTTGTATTTGAATAATAGTGAATACGAAACTGCGCTGGTCTTCAGCCTCACTTTCTGGTCCCGAGTTACCTTGGTCCAGTCGCAAGACATAAGTCAAGACGATTGGAGGTAGCTTTGGATGCAGACACCCAGCTATCATCTCCTTTGAGACCAGGGGTCGCTTTAAACATGTGGTGCTCGAACCCACGCCGTTGCCGTTCATAGCTTTGAGAGGTGCGTGCCTTACCGTTCGACCCCAACGAAGATATATATATATGATTTTCGTCCATCAAGTGTTGAAGACCTCTCTTTGTCCATCTGTGTTGACAGTCTTTCTCTTGCAGTGTCCGCTGAAATGGGTGACTTGCGCGGTGATTTGAATTAAAGTGAAGAAGAAACTGCGCCTTTTGTCAACCTCACTCTCTGGTACTGAGCTACCTTTGGCCAGTGGCAAGATATTATCGAGACGACTGGAGATAGCACAGGATTCAGATTTGTCCTCAAGGTTCACTCCCGAAGCCTTTCCCGTAAACAGGTATCCCGCAAGGCAGTGGAGGGAGAGGGGGGGGGGTCGGTGGGAAATGACATCTAACGTTGTGTGTCGTGCCTTTTCTATAACCACAAGAGGTCGTAGGGACATCACTCAGCGTGTAAGTGAATCTGGCATCTCTCCCCGGCTGTGTTCAGTTCATTACAGTAGTGTATCAATTTTTGATACGCCAATTTCCTGAAGTTTAGCCGTGTGAACTAGGCCATGAAATACGACAAAAGTTTAAGCGTAGTGCTATTCATATAACCGATGTCCAGACCAGGATAATCGGACGGAAAAAAAATCACTAAAAAATGAACCAGGTAACCAATCCAAACGGAAAATAACACGTTTCTGCGAACACAAGTGTAAATCGTCGACTAGTGGGAATTACAGGCAAATCCGTGGTCTGGCGGTATCTATTATGGACCAGAACAGTAGTGCAATGTAGACCCGCAGCCAGCTACGGCGCCATCTTTGTTGCGTACATATATATATACACACGCACTCACACCCATTCACATACGCAGACATACATATCAATCAGTCAATGAACCATAATCCCTTTATGGTAGTGAGGATGCCGCGGTGGAAAGAACACACATAGTCCTCTATCGTCAGTCCTAAAAACGACCGTGGCAAAATTATGACTTGTCCATTCTTTGATGTTTTCAATCCATGACTTCTTTGTCCTCCTTGCTTCCTTCCGCCTTTAGCTGTTCCCTGCCATGTCACGTTGCATGTCCAAACCGTATCGCTGTTCGATGTTACTCTACAGACGAAACTTGTTCTTGCTGACCTGTCAGGGAATTATTTCATCTCTAACATAACCACTTTTTATGTTCTATATAACAGAAACTGCTTGGATATCCAAGCAACAGATGCAAATAAATATGATCAGCTACGGAGAAATAAAATCCAACATGTACAGAAGTTCATACATCTGGGGCAAACCATAACAGAAGATGACTGCTAGCAGACATACATTAAGACATGGATTGCAATAGAACAAAGGGGCTTCAGAGAAATACAGAATTGTTAACCTCAAAGAATATCAGGATAGAACTTAGGAAAGGAACAATCGCTAGTAATATACGGCCAATTACATTGTATGGGGGTGAAACATGGACATTAGCGAAGAAGGTTGAAAAAAGTTTGGAAGAGTTTGAAATGTGGTGCAGGGGACGGCGTGGGCTAGTGGTTAAGTGACACGGCTCACAACCGAAGGTGCTGGGTTCGATTTCCATCACAGCACCGGCCGTTACCCCGGGAGGCAAACCCTTATAAAATGCAGGAGGAAGCAGACCCTTACATTAAATCCATGCTCAAGTCGGATGCACTGGGCCGAAATGCGTAAAAATAAAAACCACAGTGCAAGGCACGCCGCCTTAAAAATTAAGAAATAAGGCGAACGCAAATAAAAAAAAACAATGTGGTGCTACCGTAGAATGAAGAGTGAGTTGCACAGAAAGAAGATCTAATGATAATTTACTCACTGATGTGGGCGCACAAAGACAGATATTGAATTTGATTCATAAACTTCGGTTGAGTTGGCTGGGTCACAATATGAGACATTAAAGTCTTCTACAGAAGATACTAGAGGGCAAGATTCAAGGGAAGAGAGGACCTGGGTGACCAAGACTCACCTTTATATCCCAGGCCTGCAGGGACATTAAAGTACCATTTTATGCTGAAATGAAGAGAACTGCAGAGGATAGGGTCAAATGGAGAGATCTACTCAGACAACCTTACAACCAGTCTTAGGACTGATCAACCAGAGGGTAGAGTCAAATGGAGACACATTCTCAGATAACCTTACAACCAGTCTCCGGACTGATCAAGCAGAGTATAGGGTCAAATGGAGAGACATTCTTAGACAACCTTATAAAAAAACTCTGGACTGATCAACCAGAGTATGATAAGAGATGCACACACTTATTCTGTAGCATTTACATTAAAAAGCCTACATCCTTCCTTCGATATCAGCAGTTAGTGCACAAATCTCACATGTGTACAATCTCACATGTGTACAATCTCACATGTGTACAAAACAATAGGCAGCCCTAATTGACATGCTTGTCGTTCGTTCTCAATCTCCCTCTACCAAACTCTGACCGTCCTCAATCTCCCTCTACCAAACTCTGACCGTCCTCAATCTCCCTCTACCAAACTCTGACCGTCCTCAATCTCCCTCTACCAAACTCTGACCGTCCTCAATCTCCCTCTACCAAACTCTGACCGTCCTCAATCTCCCTCTACCAAACTCTGACCGTTCTCAATCTCCCTCTACCAAACTCTGACCGTTCTCAATCTCCCTCTACCAAACTCTGACCGTCCTCAATCTCCCTCTACCAAACTCTGACCGTTCTCAATCTCCCTCTAACAAACTCTGACCGTTCTCAATCTCCCTCTACCAAACTCTGACCGTTCTCAATCTCCCTCTACCAAACTCTGACCGTTCTCCATCTCCCTCTATCAAACTATGACCGTTCTCAATATCCCTCTACACAATTGACCGTTCTCAATCTCCCTCTACAAAACTGACCGTTCTCAATCTCCCTCTACCAAACTCTGACCGTTCTCAATCTCCCTCTACCAAACTCTGACCGTTCTCTATCTCCCTCTATCAAACTATGACCGTTCTCAATATCCCTCTACAAAACTGACCGTTCTCAATCTCCCTCTACCAAACTCTGACCGTTCTCAATCTCCCTCTACCAAACTCTGACCGTCCTCAATCTCCCTCTACCAAACTCTGACCGTTCTCAATCTCCCTCTACCAAACTCTGATCGTTCTCAATCTCCCTCTATCAAACTCTGACCGTTCTCAATCTCCCTCTACCAAACTCTGACCGTTCTCAATCTCCCTCTACCAAACTCTGGCCGTTCTTAATCTCCCTCTACCAAGCTCTGAAAAGGGCTTTGCAAGTAGCAGGTTGTTGTCCTGAGAATGCATTGTGTTGTGTCGTAGTTTACAGCGTGACTACGATATTTGTCGCTTTTGGTCCGATACATCCGACTTCAGCAAACATTTTTGAATACCCGATTAGATTCCCCTCTTCGATTCCTCCTCCTTATGCAGTCTGTCATGTTGCAATCCGTTATTCAGGATCACCGCGTGGAGGTGTAGAATGGTCTTGACAACTCTTGTTCGCTGACCCTGATGCTAGCAGTCAGCTTGTGTCGCTGACCTTGATGCTAGCAGTCAGCTTGTGTCGCTGACCCTGATGCTAGCAGTTAGCTCTGGTTCGCTGACCCTGATGCTAGCAGTCAGCTTGTGTCGCTGACCCTGATGCTAGCAGTCAGCTCTTGTTCGCTGGCCCTTATGCTAGCAGTCAGCTTGTGTAGCTGACCACTACAGCGGATGCACATCACTAATGACTGATATAACTTGCCTATCACTGAAGTGCTTATGTTGCTTTTCCAGATCACATTCAGACTTGACAAGGCTGCTGCAGCCATCTCAAGTTTTGTTTTAATTTTTTAATTGAATCTTCCGTCCGTGCATTTGCAGAATCGCAGATATTTAAAGTAAAAACTGCTAGTGTTTGGCACTTTATCGTAATGTTTGTAGATGCCTTGCTATGGTGACCTTTCAACAGTTCCTCTTAGTCTTAGTCGACCTCCTCTTCTACAAGGGCAGATGCCCCTATGCAGGACCAGCTCCTGGTATGAGTTGGATGTAGCCAATAGGAGGATTTCGTGCTTAGGGGGTTAGGCTCGATCAGCTTATTACTCCGCTGAGTTGGAACAAGAGCCGCGGAGGGTGGTTAACCGATGTGCGAGTCCATTTTAATAAACTCAAACGTTAGAATAAAGTAGACGCGCAGCCTGTTAGATGCATCTATATTGCTCTTAGAGTTGACGCCTGGATCCAGTCAGAAGATCAACACATACCGGAATATAAATCGCACATAGCTCGATCACCAATGGCTATGGATGTTCTATGGTCCTGGAATATTTCCTGTCTAAGATGCTCTTAATATTTGTTGAACGGTACAGGGGATGAGATACATCTATGCCTTTCTCCAATGTTTAGAAGAACTCCCCACAGACATTATGTACTTACTTACTTGCATCGTAACACAGTGATTAGATATCATTTATAACACAGTGATGAGATATTTATAACACAGTGATGAGATATTTATAACACAGTGATGAGATATTTATAACACAGTGATGAGATATTTATAACACAGTGATGAGATATTTATAACACAGTGATGAGATATCCTTTATAACACAGTGATGAGATATCCTTTATAACACAGTGATGAGATATCATTTATAAATAAATATATTTGGACATTTCTCTCCAAGCAAAACAGAAGATGGTAAATAGTATCTTCATACCAATCCTGTGCTACCAGTGCCAGACATGGACATTGAATAACGTCCAGAAACGACTGTTAACTTACCTGTGAAATGCGTTGTCTTCGAAAGCTCATTAACACCACCAGAAGAGACAGAATCACAAGTACGAGTATTCGGGAGAAGGTTGGAACAATTCCCTGCCTACAGTACATCGAGCAACAGAGAATGAATTGGTTTGGCCACATTGTGAGAATGCAACCAGACTATATTGTTCATGCAACCTTCTACAGGAGAACATCTGGAAGAAGGGCGAGAGGTAGACCAAGGAAAAGGTGGATAGACAGCGTAAACAAGACCTGCCGTAAATTGGGGAAAATGTTACTCGGACCACGACAGAGGCGAAAGATGAATACCACGACACTGGGCTAGAACCTGGTAGAGACGACACTGGGGCTACAACCGGGTAGGAGGTGAGACGACACTGGGCTAGAACCCGGTAGAAAGTGAGACGACATAAGAAGATGATTATATATATATATATACCACTGCTTTTTCATTGTTTCCTAACCCAAAGCGCATTGAACTATGATTAACGCCAAGCGACCAAGTGTAACTGACTTTGCATGAATTTATAACCAACAAAAATTTGATTTACGATAATCGCGCGACCTGTTTCGTGAACCCAGCCAACACAATCAAGTTTAAGCTGTGGGCGTGGCCATGACCTACTTTAGGTTACCAAATAGTGACATAAATTATTCATAAATACTACATTACTATAGAAGGCCATGGCTGGGCCATGACCGACTTTAGATTACTAAATAGTGGCACAAATACTACATTAGGAGGTCATGGCTGGGCCATGACCGACTTTAGATTACTAAATAGTGGCACAAATACTACATTAGGAGGTAATGGATGGGCTTCCAACCGTTTCCCGACGCTGCTCCAACAGGACTTCCGATTTGTAACACGTGATTAATATCCTCTGGCAGTTACAGCTTCAGGTCTGAATAATTGTGTGTTTGGTTGTTGGCATGGGTGGTCTCGAATATAATCAGGATCTGGCGTGCATGTATTGAATGTCCGTACACCTCCTAGCGTTTTCTGAGCTCGTTAGAATGTCTTTGTTATCACCGCCGACGATCACTTCATTTCCATTGCTGATGTCCGCCGAGGTGGGGAATTTGGGGGGGGGGGCGGATTTTTGACAAGCATAAAGGCCACCGAGCCTACAGTCACAGGAGAGTACAGGCTTGGTCTTTATCTTAACCTCAATAAAAACGGATGTTAGGTCTTACAAGGGATTCGAACTTAACTTAAAGGCTTAATACTGGTTTAGAAGGTTGTATGCAGAGATTGTAGACAACCAGTTTAATTTACATTTCTATGCTCTAAAAGCTATGCTCATCCAATTTATTCTGACATGCAACTCATGAACCAATGACTTCGTGGTGATGAGACATGGCATACAACGACATACAGTTTTATTATAGGTAGGTGGAATTATGAATCAGATGCTCACAAATCTTTCTTGGTGAGCTCCACTCATGACAAAACCTGCGACACGCCTATGGTTATTGTGTAGATGTCCACTCAGATAGTCAGGGAGCCACTAGCCGTGATCACAGGCCACATATTCAGGTCACCTGTCGTGTCTTGATGAACCTATGCCCCGGCATCGACCATAGTCAATTTGAATGGACGGAAGTCCTAACTAACCGGTTCAATAGTACCGCTGGAAAGTGTGTAACTGGTCCAAAGCTTCTTTCTACTAGTCTAGTGTTTTTGACAATTATTTTTTGTCAGCTTTTGAGGAATTCCAGTGCCTCAATAGTTTTTAGAGTCCATAATGTCCAAAGTTTTGAAAGTCTTTTCATAATCAAACAAATTGACGTTAAAACTCCAATTCCATTCAAATGATTGCTCCACAATTATCCGTCATGTAGTATCTGGTCAATGCATGATCTATTCTGTCTGAAGCCCGCCTGTTCATCCCTTATCTTGTTGTCCACTGCCTTTTTCAACCATTTCTAGTTTTACTCTATTTAACACCTTTCCCGACACTGATAACATTATTCCTCTATGGCTTTTGCATTCCAGTAAATCTTCCGTCTCAGGCAATTTCACCAGGTAGCTCTCTCTCCAATCATTCGGTAAGCTTGCTTGCTCCCAGATGGCGCCTGTCAAGTTCGGGAGCATGTTAATAGATGTTTCAACATCTGCTGTTATGGCTTCCGGTGGTATCCCATCAGGTCCTGCTGTTTTTCTGGCTTCCGGTGGTATCCCATCAGGTCCTGCTGCTCTTCTGGCTTCCGGTGGTATCCCATCAGGTCCTGCTGTTTTTCTGGCTTCCGGTGGTATCCCATCAGGTCCTGCTGCTTGTCCGTTCTTTGGAAATTCTATTGCCCTTCTAATCTCTTTTTCAATAGAATTATCACAGTTGATCAGCACGTCCCGCTCTGCTGGTGGGTTGTCTGGTGCTGGTCTGTTCAGAAGCTCTTCAAAGTATTCTACCCATCTCTTCTTTTGTTCTTCAAGGTTAGTTATCTTTTCCTCAAGTTTATTTTTGATTGGTCTACCTTCTTGATACTTTCCCGAGTTTCTTGGTAGCTTCATATAAACCTTTCATATTTCCCTTTCCTGTAGCCTCTTCCCCAGCCAGACCATCAATGTAACGCCTTTTGTCCGCCCTGATGCTCTGTTTAACCTCCTTGTTGCTCTCTGCTCTTTCAGTGCTGTTGAATTTTTACGGCTGTTGTTTTACTATTTAGTAAGGCCATTTCTTATTTCGCCTCTTATCGATTTTATTATTTTGTCTGCTGTTATCCATTCCTTATGCTGCCGTTTTTTCATTCCTAGCACTTCATCGCATGCAGTTGTCCGTGTACGTTGTACTTGTTTCCATTTATTCTCAATGCTGGCCCCCGTCATCTAGCTGCTCTATTGGTTGATATTTATTCCTGAGTGTTATACGCAAATCGTGTTTCTTATCTTCTTCTTTCATGTGTTGTACGCAGTGCTGTGGCCTGCTGACTTGTGCTGTGGCCTGCTGACTTGCATCGTTCTGTTAATTCTAAACTTTAGCTTTACCTTCGTAATCACTAAACAATGGTTGCCGATAGTGCTTTTCCTGTCTGAATACATCTAGTCTCACAAAACCCAAAGCAACTAATGCCATATCGCTTCGTCTCATTTGCAATCTGTGATGTCTTCCCCTATCCCCACGTAGTTCTAACATTCCAGGTGCCGAGTCTGGAAGGCTTCCTTGTAGAAAGAAAGGTAGTCGGCAGTCCAGCTTCCTTTCGGGTTCGGCTGAGCCGTGTCATAGGCTCTGCTGAAGGGAACTTTTCCTTCAAGAATGGTTTTTCGTTTGTTATGGTTGTTTTTTTAGCAATTTTTTGTTGTGTTCTGACGAGGTGAGGTATCTGAGCCCCCGCTCAACCTCCCTCCCTTCTCATCCGGGCTTAGGACCGGCCATGGCGGATTTCACAAAATGTTTATTTAAGAAAAGTCCCATTCTCCATCACGTCTTAAATACGGTGAATCCAGACACCGCTTCCCCGCAACCCCCTGCTCTTCACACTCCTACATGAAACTCTCAACCCGTCTTGCTCATATGCTCTGTCTTTTGATTAATTAAAACTCACAACGAATTGCACCTCCATGTCTCTTAATGGAACTCATTGTCTCTTAATGCCCCTCAATATCTCTCAATGGACCTCAATACCTCTTAATAGACTTCTAATGGTATCGTAATGGTCCTCAATGTCTCTTAATGTCCATCAAATGCTTCCTAATGTCGCTAAATGTATCTTAACATCCTTTAATGTATCTTATTGTCCCTCTATGTTATTAATGTCCCTGAATGTCTCATAATGTCTAATATTTTGTAGTCGCACACTGCCTCCTAATCTTCATGAATGCCTCTCAATGCCCCTCATTGAAGTATAATGTCCTTCAATGTCTCTTAACGTCTTGTAGTGTCCCAATGTGTATATTAATGTCCTTAAAATGTATCATAATGTCCTTTAATATCTACTAATGTCCCTTAAATGTCTCACTGGATCTATGTTTCTATTTCTCATTTTTCTCTCTCTCTCTCTCTCTCTCTCTCTCTCTCTATCTATGTCTCTTCCGTTATCTATCTCTATGCTTGTCTTTCATTCGCTATATATTAACTTCTGGTTTAGCTTTTCACGGGAAAGATACTGCGTCTAAATCTCTTTACAGCCACTTTACAATCGATCCAGCTTTAAAAAGGTAGCGGATTTACAGAAGTGAAGTAAAAAGACAGAGGGAGGGAACTGGCCTTATAAAAAAGGTATTGCCTTGTACAACCAAGTTTCGAACACTTCATCCCTAACAGAAATTTCTCTTATGGGGCTACCTTTACATTTTTTCTATATTCCAACTCCATCTTTGTTTGTTTCCATATGTGTCAAAGTATCCTTGAAATGCTCAGCCAATCTACGGCTGTGAAAAGAGCTCACAGCGAAAAATGGCGAATGATTCTCCAGCTGTCAGAACGCCAGAACAAGACGAGCACTTCTGTGGACGCCCGCGTCGAGAGATATGGACATTTCCTCAACTGTCAAAGAACTTCAACCCAGGAAATGTCCAGCACGTTCTCCAAGCCTGTCAGGTGATCCACTCAACCAATGAATCGCTGGCAAGGGGCCATTCATGTTAACGTTGGCCAAACAAAACGAAACATCAAGACTAGACCTAGATTGAGACAAATTAATTGATGAAACTGCTCATTTTTGTCAGATGACAGGTCTTTCTACACTATTTACATTCTATATCCGTCTTCGATTTATCGATTTTCCAAACCCTCTCATTCCACTCTTAATTTATATCTCTAATTCCTCTTTTTCTTCCGTTTTTATCTTCAATCATATTGTATTATTCTTCTTCATCATTGTCTTATTTCTTCATCATTATCTTATTTCTTCATCATTATCTTATTTCTTCTCATTATTGATTTTATTAATTTCCTTTTCTTTTTCTCATCCTCCTTTTTTATTCTTCTTTTCCTCTAATTCCTTCTCATCTTTATTCTATTTCTTTGTGTTGGATCGAAAGATGCAAATATCAGGGTCAAGCTGTAAAGTACTACACACCGCCTTCCGTTCCTTGGACTAAATTATGCTACTTAAGCCCTTTCTAGTGTGGTCTGGTAGGGGAAGACTGAGAACGAACGAAGCCAAGCCATTCTATTTCTTCTATTTCTTTCAAGTTAATTTCCTCTAATTGTTCATGTCTATTTATTCTTCTTCTAAATGACCTTATTGTATACTTTTCGTTCGTATCTTTTCTCTTCTCTATTACAACTTTCGTCCTCTCTTTCTGATTCTAATTCTCCATCCTCACTTGTTTTACTTCTACTGTATGTCTCTCATCGCCTCCTCATCGAGCTTATTCTCTTTATTATTTCAAATATCCTCCGCGTTTATTCCCAATGCCATTATCTTCTAATTCCTCCTGCTTATAATTCATTATTTTCTTCTTCTTTCATCCCCCCTTTTTTCTTCCATCTTCTTTTTCTTCATTCTTATTTTTTCTTTATTCTTCCTCTTCCTCATTCTTAATCTTCATTATCATCTTTCATTCTTTTTCTCCTATTTTATTTTTCTCTTTCATTCTATTTCTTCTCCTCCTCCTCCTTCTTCTCCTCCTTCTTCTTCACTTTCTCGTCTAATTTTCCGTCCTTATCCCATCTTTCTTCTCCTGCATGCTCTCCTTGTAGAGGTCTTCAATCCCTATTTGATCCTAGCGTGGAAGTGCCAGGCATCAAGCTAGATCGCACGTAATTCTTTTAACATGTATCTGCACTTAAAACTGCTAAGCGGGTTCACTTACAGGTTACAGGCTGCCAGCTAGGGAGAAACAATTTTAATTAACTTTACTACCCCTCTACTGTAGAAGAATCTCCACTCGTGATACTGCACATTCTACAATTTACACACTCCAATTAATCGCTGCTTCCTTAATTTGCAAGAAAGCAAGCTCTACTGACAATAGCCAATGATACAGAAACGAAAAAGTGGACAGATCATGTAAAAGATTATCTGAAGATGTGTTACATATACGATAATGATAATACCTTTCTAGGGTGATTTTTGGTGCAGCAGTAGTAGAAGTAGTAATAGTAGAAGTAGTAGTAGTAGTAGTAATAGTAGTAGAAGTAGTAATAGTAGAAGTAGTAGTAGTAGTAGTAATAGTAGTAGAAGTAATAATAGTAGAAGTAGTAGTAGTAGTAATAATAGTAGTAATAGTAGTAGAAGTAGTAATAGTAGAAGTAGTAGTAGTAGTAGTAATAGTAGTAATAGTAGTAGAAGTAGTAATAGTAGTAATAGTAGTAGAAGTAGTAATAGTAGTAATAGTAGTAGAAGTAGTAATAGTAGTAGTAGAAGTAGTAGTAGTAGTAGTGGTAGAAGTAGTAATAGTAGTAGTAGAAGTAGTAATAGTAGTAGTAGAAGAAGTAATAGTAGTAGTAGTAGTATTAGTAGTAGTAGAAGTAGGGATAGAAGTAGTAATAGTAATAGTAGTAGTAAAAGTATCTCCCGGCGACTCCCTATAACCTATCTCCCGGCGCCTCCATGTGACCTATCTCCGGCGATTTTCTGTGACCTATCTCCCGGCGACTCCCTGTGACCTATCTCCTGGCGACTCCTTGTGACCTATCTCCCGGAGACTTTCTGTGACCTATCTCCCGGCGACTCTCTGTGACCTATCTCCTGGCGATTCCTTGTGACCTATCTCCCGGAGACTTTCTGTGACCTATCTCCTGATGAATCCCTGTGACCTATCTCCCGGCGACTCTCTGTGACCTATCTCGCGGCGACTCTCTGTGACCTATCTCCCGGAGACTCTCTGTGACATATCTCTCGGCGACTCCCTGCAACCTATCTGCTGTCGGTAGTTTGTGACAAACTGTCCAGTCAAACTGTATACAGGATGAGACCTATATTGATCTACTGTGTGCATGTGTGCAGTCCTTATCGAAGAGGAGATAAAAATATGCTGGATAGGATCCTAAAAGGAGCGACAATGATGATAGTGGGATTCCAGAATTACAGCTACAAGAAAAGACTCAGAAAAACCGGACTACAGTGTCTAGAAAATAAAAGAATTCCAGGTGACTTAATACAGGTTTATAAGATAATCAAAGGAACGGAAAAATAGACTAGAATACGTTTTTTAAAATTCAACCACGTACAAGAACAAGAGGTCATAGCTACAAATTAAGTGCTGAGAGCAGAAGTAGTAGTAGTGGTAGTAGCATAAGTAGTAGTGGTGGTAGCAGAAGTAGTGGTGGTAGTTGCAGAAGTAGTAGTGGTAGTAGTAGCAGCAGCAGGAGTAGTAGTATTAGTGGTTGTGGCAGTAGTGGTAGCAGCAGAAATAGTAGTGGTAGTAGCAAAAGTAGTAGTGGCAGAAGTAGTAGTATCAGAAGTAGTAATGGTAGTATAGAAGTAGTAATGGTAGTATAGAAGTAGTAATGGTAGTATAGAAGTAGTAATGGTAGCAGCACTAGTTATCACAGTACTTAATAATAGTTTTGTTTTTGATTTAATCCTCATATCTGTAACAAAGTTTGTCCGCCTCAAATATATATCCAATTTGTTTGTCTCAAACATGTATCCAATTTGTCTGTCTCAAGTATGTATTAAATTTGTCTTTCTCAAGTATGTATTAAATTTGTCTGTCTCAAATATGTATCCAATTTGTCTGTCTCAAGTATGTATTCAATTTGTTTGTCTTAAATATGTATTCAATTTGACTGTCAAAAAATTTGACAAATGTCTCTCATTCAAATCTGTGACAAACACATTTTCTTTAAATCTGAATCAAATATATCTAACTAGAGTTTTTGACAAAATAATTGTCCAATATATATACGAGTATTACAAATAAATGATAAATATCCCTGATATAAAATGTCCAATCATTAGCCACATAAAACCAGTTTGAATAAAGCACCCTCTCCAACTAGCTCCCGGGTTGGTAAAGTATGTAGACCTAGCGACATTGTGTCTCGTGATTGGCACCAGCTATATTGATGACGGTATGGGACACCGTTTAAAAGGCAGATTATATTATATTAGCATTTTCAATCCGGACTTGCCTAATTGACAGGTAATTTCTGAAAGGTCATCGTATAGGGCCAGTAAAATAATTCTAGACTCGTGTCTGGAGCTGATCACATCACAACCACTCAGACCAGATAAATTAATTATCACACAAGCTCGTTGTGCTGTGGGTTACAATGGCTGCCAGTTTCATGAATATTTCGTACATTTAATGTAGAATAATTGGATGGTATCCTCAGTACATATAGTGTTTAACATACGATGTACTTGAATATATGAATATGGGAAGCATCCACTTACGAGGAGTCGGCTCTATTGTTGGCGTCACGAGCTTGTCTGCTCCGTTACCAGGAGACGTCATTTAGTGCGGAGCTATGAAACCAGAACGAGACGCAGATCTGGACGAGGGCATGAACGATGGATTATGGCCACACAGCTCTTCAACTTGCTTAGGGTACGTTATTGCGTGTTAGAAAATAAATGATATCAAGTTGTGTAATATTGTCAACATATATAATTAATACTGCTGAGAATCGGCCAAACAATAACAACCATATCAGCTCCTGTGGAGCATCCGTCTTCAACAACTACATACCCAGTCGTGAAATGTTCAACTGACTATATCTTTTGAAGTTTCAGTGCCCGAATGTGTCTACGGTATTGGATAGCTAGCCCCATTCCAAACCCTCCCTAGTGACCGTAAACAGCTACCTAACAGATCACCGTGTCACTATCTTGCCCCGGCACAACATTGGCAGATAAAGAGTCATAAAATAACGTGTCAACCAGTATTTAGAAACTACATTAGTCGTGCGGAATTTTGTAGTAAGAATAATATTTCTTCGAAATAGTGTGGCGTCCATGTTTGGTTTTCTGCACATGTGTGCCCACAAGTGTTTATCTCGACAGAGGTCGCTTTGGTGGAGAGGTAAGGCCCTCGCCTTACTCACTAAAAGCGATGAACTGAAATAGCGTGAGGTTCGAGCCCCGCATATTTCAAGCAATCCCCGCATCCCCAAATGAGGTGAACCAGTGTGTTGCCTGAGTTGCCTCCAGTCGTCATGACTTGACCTTGGTTCAAGGTAGCTCGGGACCAGAGAGTGAGGTTGAGGACCAGCGCAGTTTCTTCCTCACTATAATCCAAATACAGCGCAAGCTACATCATCAAAACACACCAGCCTGAAAGTGAAGCCATCATCTCTTGTGATGGACAACTAACATATCGACAGACCCAACAGAACTGGTTTTCTGAAAGTCAAGTTTCACAGAAGAGTGTTTGGAAAACACATTAATAGCAAAACGGTAAGCAATGTATAATCGGTTAAATTGTGACAAGACAGATGATCCGATCGCCTCTCATTTTAATAGAGTTGTGATATCTTGACTTCTATCCTGCTGGAACATTAACCTTTCAGAGACGAATGATGCGATTGTATCAGAACTTAGGGAAAACCCAAAAACGTGATACAAGGGAAAACTACATCAGCATAAAACAGGGGAAGACAATATCCACATGATACAAGGGGCGACCACATTAACGTGACACGAAGGAACACTACATTCACATGATGGAAGGGAAGACCACATTCACATGATGGAAGGGAAGACCACATTCACATGATGGAAGGGAAGACCACATTCACATGATGGAAGGGAAGACCACATTCACATGATGGAAGGGAAGACCACATTCACATGATGGAAGGGAAGACCACATTCACATGATGGAAGGGAAGACCACATTCACATGATAGAAGGGAAGACCACATTCACATGATGGAAGGGAAGACCACATTCACATGATGGAAGGGAAGACCACATTCACATGATGGAAGGGAAGACCACATTCACATGATGGAAGGGAAGAC
This sequence comes from Ariolimax columbianus, assembly GCA_036924085.1. Lineage (NCBI taxonomy): Eukaryota > Metazoa > Mollusca > Gastropoda > Stylommatophora > Arionidae > Ariolimax > Ariolimax columbianus. Next base: position 39,644,119 of record JAVGWX010000023.1, on the reverse strand, counting down.
CACATTCACATGATGGAAGGGAAGACCACATTCACATGATAGAAGGGAAGACCACATTCACATGATGGAAGGGAAGACCACATTCACATGATGGAAGGGAAAAACCATTTCAACATGAATCAAGGGACAACCACATCAACTCCTCTGAAGAGGCCGATTTATTTGCCAGGAATATATACAGGAACCATTTCGTAGAACAGCATGCAAGATTCCACGTACAAATACGCACCAAAAATGGTGCAGATTGCAGGCTTAAGGAAAGCGAACAAGCTACAATCTTAAGACTACAGAAACGATGCAATTCTATGTTTCCGGTTGATGAGGAAATCAATGATATGATCTGTGAATGTCTTTTAATGTGCCACTGATAGAAGGACAGATGACATCTCATGCAAATAATATTGGAGGTTCCGTATCAGGCAAAACACAACTGCTAGAAAAACGGTCTTTCTAACAGACTCCATGAGCGCACTCCAAGCCATCTCAAGCCCCAAACAAGATAGACCACAGAAGCGTACTCCAAGCCATCTCAAGCCCCAAACAAGATAGACTCCATGAGCACAGTCCAAGCCATCTCAAGCCCCAAACAAGATACTCTCACACGAAATAAACGACAACATCAGATTGCTGTCCCAAACAAGACACCCAGTCCTCCAGCGGATTCCGACCCACTGTGGGATCCTAGGAAATACGATGGTAGTTGAGCTCAGAAAAACCCGAAGTGAATGAAATCAGACTCACCATCCTCAGAACTATAAAGAAGCAAGGACACTCATCAACGATCCATGAGGACAGAATGGAGAAATCAGCACAAAGAACACAAGCCGATAATGAAAACATAGAAAAACTTGGCAGAGGTGAGCAGACAAAGATCTTCAGACTCAGAACAGGACATTGCAGACTCAAGGCCCAGCTCCATAGAATGGTTCTGAGAAACACCACCATGTGGTGATTGTAGAGCACCCAAGCAAACAGCAGAAAATATACTGCAGGACTGCCCCACGTATACAGACTAAAGATGGGGCAGTTGGGCATAGGGTAGCGTCCATGTTCGAAAAGCTGTGGGGGACCGGTGAAGACCTGAAACGCACAGTCTCCTTCGCTAGCCCACCGGACTAGAAGCATACCATCAGCTAGTCGCAGATGATGATAATAATCAAATGCAAAGTGGTCAGCAGCCTGCAAACAGATACAGCCCACATGATTATAATTATCACAATTCATGGATAAGCTCTGCACTGATACAGAAAACCTCATCATGATCATTGCTCTTTAGAAACGAGGGGCGTTCAAGTCAAATCGGGACTTTATTTTTAAAAAGAAAAAAAAAATTTTTCAAATAGTCAAAATGTCATTTCTTTTTCGATATAATCTCCTGCAACGTTTATGCACTTTTTAAGTGTTTAAGTAATGTTTGAAAAACGTCAGCGCTGAAAAAATGCTAGCATCACATGATTTCTTTTAGTAGTCCAAACAGATGGAAATCGCTTGGAGCGAGGTCTGGGCTGTAAGATGAATGTGGCAATACCTTCCAGTCAACTTGCTGCAGATGGCCCATAGTGAGGTTGAGCAGGCTTGAACTCTTCCCTGCCGGTCAAAAATATAGAGGTGTCTTGACACCAATCAGGAATAGAAGTGGTCACCGTACACTGAGAACGATTTGTCTTTTGTAAAATTTTACGACAGGTTATGCGTCGATTTTCCAGAATAAGGCGTTCCACAATCTGGATATTCACAGGAAATATGCTGGTTGATTGAGAGCCACCACGGTCAGGATGTTCACTCAAATATCTTACTGCAGCTGAGTGTTTCATCGCCAGATTCCTTTAGCTGGCATCTGAAAATTTCCGCAAGTTTCACACCTTTTTTCACAAGAAACTTTATTAAAGCATTATTGTTCCATGCAAGCACTAAAAGTGATGTCCGTCATTTTTATTTATCTGTCATGTGACTGGTCCATGTCAAGTGGGCCAAGTAACATGGATGGACACAGGTGCCCCTAACTAACGATAGCAGTGTCAGCATATTATAACGCATGCAGGTAGAACTAGAACAAAAAGTCCCGGTTTCTTCTTCATCGTACGCAGTCAGACAGTAACCATTATTTTTTCGAAAAAAGCGGCGGTCATCCTGAGGCTGTCGACACTGCCATAGAGATTGTCTTGTGGTTCCACTGGTGATGGCCACATCTGCTCTCTCTGATCCTCGTATGTCGGGCAGTTCTGCAGCAGATGCTCAGCGGTCATTTTCCCGGTACCACACGGGCATTCGTCGATACCACCTATCTTCAATTTGTTGAATAGGTGGTACCTCAGTCTATTGTGGCCAGTGCGAAGTCTGAAGACAACGACCTGCTCTCTTCTGTTCAACTGGTAATAGGCATCGTTTTTGGTGTAGCCGGTATGTTCAGTTTCCCATTTTGTCATGTATCTGGCTTTAATAAGCCGTTTTGACTCTTCGTACGTCAATACAAGTATCTGTTTGTGGTAGTCTTGCACCTTCTTTTGCCAGTCTGTCAGCCTCCTCGTTGCCTTGGATGTTGCAGTGTGATGGGACCCACTGTACCACTACCCTTTTTGGTGCGGACTGCTGGCATAGTTGACAGAGTGCTGCTCTTAAGTCATTAAGTTCAGTGTTTTTCTGGGTTTTTAGCGCTGTGACTACGGCCAGAGCATCTGTAAGCAGGACTATATGGCTTTCATTTTCTTTATGTGTCACCATTTCTTCCACTGCCGCCCTCAGTGCCTCTGCCTCCGCTCTGAAATTGCTTGTGTACTTACCAGTAGCGAATGACAGTGTTATTTTTCTGCCATTTGGTAGGTTCAGGAATGCTCCTGCCTCTCCGTTCTGTGTAGTGTTTGTTACAGAACCGTCGGTGTATGCATGGGTTCAGTCCATGCTTGGGTAGTTTTTCGATATAAAGCTTAGGGTAGTATCTCTCCTTTCTTTTTCAGTCTAGCAGTTTTTGTTTCCAATACCTGGTATATTTTCTACCACCTCTGGAAATATGTCCTGCCTCCAGGTAGGTTTTCGTACAGTAGTGATGGGCTTTGGTGTTGTTAGTGCGTTTATGGGATCTTCGTGCATCTTTGCTTTGGCTATTTCAGCAAAGTTTCTCCGCTTTAGTTTCCCATTTCCCAAATTGTTTAGTCTCTGGTGCATTGGGTGGTCAGTCAGTCTTCGGAGTTTCTCTGACAGCAGCTGGGCTCTGCAGTCTCTTCTATCGGTCATGGGTTGCAGCTTTGTAATCTTTTCAAGTTCTACAATTGGCGTTGACTTCATGCCTCCTGTTATAACTCTCATGGCTTGGTTTTGAAGTTTAACTTTATCGAAGTTCGCCTTTGCTGCTGTTGTCCATGCCGCAATGCCATACTCGAGAACTAGTCTCACTCTTCCAGTGTACAGTTTCTTTAGTATGCCTTCGTCTGCTCCCCAGCTTGTGCCAGCAAGTTTCCTCATGATTGCCATTCTTTCTCTGGCTTTCATTCGGTTTCTCTCCATCTGACTTTTCCATGTCATGCGCCAATCAAATGTGACTCCCAGATAGATTGGGTTGTCGTTTGGCTGCAGGAATTTGCTATTTAGACTTAATTTGGTGTTTTGGGGTTTGATTGAAAGCGAGAATATTGTACATGTGGTTTTCTCTTCGTTTATTTTGACCAGCCATGAGTTCGCCCACTCGTCAGCGATGTTAGGGCCTGCTGCATCCGATTACTTGCTATGGTGAGATTCTTTTCAGAGGTCCACATAGCCAGATCGTTTGCAAACATTGAGCTATGGACTCTTCTTGGTATATTCTCTGTAATGTCGTTTATATACACCAGGAAGAGTGTGGGTGACAGTACTCCCCCTTGTGGTACTCCCTGCTCGAGTATTACCTTTTTGCTCATCTGCCTTTTTACTTGGACTCTGGCCGTTCTTTGTTTGAGGTAGTATTTGATCCACTTGTACATTCTCCCACAAACTTCACTCCTCCTTAACTTGACTCTAAGTCCGTTTTTCCAGACTTTGTCAAATGCCTTTTCCAGGTCCACCCAAACCGCTACTGTGTGTTTCTGTTCCTGGTAGGCATCTTCTATTTCCTGGGCTATGAGGATGACCTAGTCCTCAGTGGATCTGTGCTGTCTAAAGCCGGCTTGCTGTGGAATTAGTATTCGTTTGTCTTCCAGATGCCACATCAGTCTGGTGTTTATCATACGTTCCATCAGTTTGCCGACACAGCTCAGTAGGCTGATAGGCGTGTATCCATTTGGATCTGTTTTATCCTTTCCTGTTTTTGGTACTGGTACCAGTACTGCGTCTTTCCATGCCTGGGGTACAATTCCCCTTTTCTAGCTTTGGTTCAGGACCGATAGCAGTTTCCTCTTCGCTGTTTGGCCCAGCCCCATCAGCATTTCGTTTGTTATCCCGTCTTTTCCGGGAGATTCCCTTTTCTGTAATGTTCTCATGGCCTCTTCCATTTCACTCATTGTTAATTTGGCCATCATATGCTCTTCTGGTGCCGTATTGATGTTGTCGTGCCCCTTTTGCTCTTCACTAATGTCTGTATGCCTATCTGCAGGGACCTAGATGTGGTTTGCTTTGGCATAATGTTCTACAAAAGTGTATGCGGCTTTTTTTCCTGTGAGCAAGTTTCCGCCATGCTTGATGGTAATTTGTTTGTTTGAAGGGGTTTCATCGTTCATGGCTCTGACTAGCTTCCATAGCTTGTTCCCTTCTTTGTCCAGGTTTAGGCTTTCCGTTTTGTTTTTCCAGCTCTCTCTTGCTGTTTGCTTGAGAGTGTATTTGTATTTCGCCGTGGCGACTTTGAGGGCGATATTTGCCTCCATAGATTTTTTTCGCTATGCCATGTTCCTAGCATTTGTTACTGCATCTTCCACTTTCTGCAACTCATCATTCCAGTAGGGCTTATAGTTTTTCCTAGCTCCTCTTGGGATGGTTTCAGTGGCGGCTTGTATTATTGCCTTGCTTAGGCTCTCTACCATGGGCTTCATTTTGGTGTTTCGTGTGTTGATGGTTTCACACAGCCCATCTGTCAGGATTGCAAATCTGTCCCAGTCGGCTCGTTTGTAATTCCAACGTGGGAGCGGTTTTGTTTCCTGTGGGCCTACTTCCATATCAATGTCTAGCCTGATCGGCCTGTGGTTGGTACCTGCAAATTGGTTTAGCACCTTGGGGTCAATTTTGTGGTGTATGTCCTGTGTGGAGAAGGCCAAATCTGGAGTCGATGTGGTATGCCATGTTCTAGAATAGAAACTAGGGCTATCCTCCGGCCTATTCATTAGGGAGAGATTTGTATCTATCTCCCAATCTTCCACTTCGTCACCTCTGCTGTCTGTGTCAGAGTATCCCCATCTTTCCGAGTGGCTGTTGAAGTCTCCAACTACTATGCAGTTGGCGTCTTTGACGTCCATACTTGAGAGCGATAGGTCTTTATTTGGTGGTCCGTACAGATTGAAAATGCGGGGCTTCGTCTCTTGAGCCATTATGTCAACTCCTACAATTTCTGCTTGTCCGGTGTGATTGACAGATACCGCGCTACTCGGTATGCAGTTTCTGGTCAGTATCAGGACCCCTCATTTGTGACCTTCTCTATCGAGACGGAAGGTCTGGTATCCTCTGATATAGAATTTATGGTTATTGTTGAGGTGCGTTTCCTGGATACATGCCACGTCAATCTTACCTTTATGCAGGTGATGTGTTAGGGAAAGCTTTTTGTTAACGACACCCTCCGCATTCCACTGTAGTATTTTGAGGGTCTTGAGTTTTTGGTCAATAGGAGTTGCCCCATAGCCATGTGCCTTGACTCCACGACACATGGGTGGGGGACCAACAGTAGTCAAAGGTGGGCCCCTTCGAGGCGTGAGGCCCGGCACTCTCGCTGCCTGTCGGGACTCCGCAGGATGAGCGCCATACGTTTTTCTGATCGGTTGTACTGTCATCATACTGCGATTTACGTTGCACTGTTTTGTTAGGCTTGTAACCCCGTGCATCCGATTTCAACAGGCGTTTCTGTATGGATGCCCTCCTTAGCCTTTGGCTGTCCCCAGCCTATCTGCAAGGCAGCAGTTGTTTGTGATCAGAGTTGTCTCTCTTATGGAAGTTGTCTTACCAGACTAACGAGTATTCACTACTCGTGTCTATAGGGTGCGGTGATGATATATGAGATGATATATGATATGGAAAGGTTTACCCGGAAGAGAGGCAGTCCAGTGTGTCCGTATCCCAGGATCGTCACGTCCTGCCAGAAACGTAGCATTTGCATGTGAGTGGGGTATCTCTTTGCTCCCTTTATTTTCTTGGCTTCTATGCAAGAATGATACGCCTAGCATTCCCCGCCACCTGGGTTGTCGACACAGTGGTGCAGGTGTGCAATGTCCGCTAGTCTGCATCTCTTCTGCGTCCATTGGTATGGCTGATAGCGTACAGAGGTAGATATCGAAGCAGAAGTGCATTTAACCAGGGGACAAGCCTGGTAATGTCACGGAGATGTTGTTCGCCTGGTTTGCGGACATATCTCGTGGTCAAAGAATGAGTCTCGACAGTTCACAGTGAGGTGGCTGCTCTACTGTTTTTGACATCCCGACCAAGAACTAAGTCTTATGTTGGTGGTTTCGCACCCCATCGCCGTATAGGGTGAATATCGAGCAGCAATGCGCCCGCTTTGATCGGCGGAAGGAAAAGACCTCTTTCTGTGGCTCGACCTGGTAGGGTTGAGGCGCGATCCCCAGGTCCCGACCATATCGAATCCTCCCATTGCAGTGGTGCTGAGAATTTGGGCGGGATTCCAGCTTACAGGCGTCCGGCCGTAATCCCTCACATGGTAGCCTCGCGCCATTGGCTTTTCAGCCTGGTACGTGAACCAAATGTCTGCGGCTCTTCTCGAGTTGAGCAGGATTTCCGTAGCAACGCCCTGTCATTTGTAGGGTAAAACTGACCTGTCTTCCGATGGTCTATTTCCAGCACCCGTTCACTATTTGGACAGGACGAATTAATCGAGGGCTTTTGTTTGTCAGTGACCAGGTATCTGGAGCCTGCGGTTTCCGCGGTGTTAAGACACGGTTTCCGTAGCGATCCTTCATTAGAAGGTTAGAGAGCTGACCTGTCTTCCATGGGTCTTATACCAGCACACGTTCACTATTAGACCCATCGAAAGTGCTCTCGATTTGTCAGTCGTTCTACAGTGTTTGCGTCTTGAGTCAAATTAAGCCGCAGGCTCCACTCCTGGTGGTGCCCTTCCGTCAATTCTTTTATCAAACACTGAATGCAGACCAGCCGAGCCACAGAGAGCATAACCCCAGATTTTTGAGGGTCTAAATCCAGCACCCGTTCCATATTAGACCCAAGGAAAGTGGTCTCGGCATGTCACTCATTTCAGTGTTGGCCGTGTTGAGTCAAATAGTCCCGGTTTGATTTGAAAGACCTTCATATATTGAAGTTGACATGGTCAAACTTACGAAATAAATAGTTGGAGAAAGCAACATTCATTCATTAGGTTTAGTGTCTTTGTAGGACTAACACATTGATGAGCCGGTCCTGGGACACCATTCCCAGTTCAGTGTACACAAATTGCCATACACTGAAGACAGGTGTTTCCAGGTACTGGTCAGGGCTCAGTTGCATCAGTTTTAATCTCAGCAAAATAAAGTATTCATGTTTAAAATAGTTAATATTTTCATACAAAGTAATTTAGAGAAAATAATAACGCGCACAAGTTTAAGAGTTGTGTGGCCATGATCTATTGTACTTATCTCGTTCAGTTCGTCGTCTCGTTCTGGTTTCATAGATCCGCACTAAATGACGTCTCATGGTAATGGAACAGACAAGCTCGTGACGCCAACAATAGAACCGACTCCTCGCAAGTGGATACTTCCCATATTTATAAATTCAAGTACACCTTATGTTAAAGACTATATGTACTGATGATATCATCCCATAATCCCACATAAGATGTACGAAATATTCATGAAACTGGCAGCCATTGCAAACCACAGTACAACGATCCTGGTGTTGTAATTAATTTATCTGGTCTAAGTGGTGGTGATGTGATCAGCTCCAGACACGAGTCTAGAATTATTTCACCTGGCCCAGATACGATGACCTTTCAGAAAGTATTGGTTAATTAGACACGCCTGTGAAGAAACGAAAATAGAACATAAAGTGTTATTTAAACGTTGGTCCATACCGTCTTTACCGTAGCTGGTGCCAATCATGAGACTCAATGTCGCTAGGTCTACATAAATTACCAACCTGTGAGCTAGTTGGAGTGCGTGTTTTATTCAAACTAGTTTTAAATGGTCAATTATTGGTAATTTTGTTTCACTGAAATATATCGCTGTTTTACAGTACGTGTATTTGTGCATGATTGTTTAGAAGTTTGGGTTTGTCCTGTGCCCAAGACCATCAAATAGTCGCATAGTTCCACCAGCCTAACTTGTCACCAGTTATGTAAATAACAATTTCAAATTTACACGAGTGACACTGTCCGATTTACACAAATGTATTCGGTTTACACATATGGCAATGTTAGATTTACATAAACAGCAATCTCCAATTGACAAAATTGATTTAGATACTGATAATGCTCATTTACCCAAATGTTGCTCAGTTTACACAAAAGACATCCTCCGATAGATATAAAGGATAGATTTCGATTTACGCTAGGATGGTTTAAAACGGGGAATGTTGGAACCTTATGCTCCATTTGGTGCAAGACGAAATCAATAAGTGCACGATATGGAGTACACAATTGCAGTACATATTCAGTGAAAGATATGCAGTTCACAACTAGTGAAAGATATGCAGTTCACAACAAATACATGATATGAAGTAGATACATATATGGTATGAAGAACGCAACAAGTACACGTTATGTAGTACACAAGTACATGAAATGTATTACACAAGTACACGAAAGGTTGTACACAAGTACAGGATATGCAATTCACAACAAGTAGATATGAATGTACGCGACATACATAACTATTCTGTTGTGTTCGACGGCATGAAGTCAATAATCAGCGCTGCTGCAGTCCAGACAAGCCTATAGGTTCACAATCTGCCGCAACAAACTACGAAAAGTAGTACGGATGGTTCCAGTAGCAAGTTGATTGTACACACGTGCTCAAAGGTGACCCTCCCTGCACGATCTAGGAATGATTACATGTCAGCAGTTTGTGGGTAACCAGATCATTGACCGCAATCAGGACGATGAGACTAACGTCTGGTCATGCAAAACACATTGGTCAGACAATGTTAGCCACGGTCAAGCAAAACACACTGGTCAGACAATGCTAGCCACGGTCAGGCAAAACACACTGGTCAGACAATGTTAGCCAGGGTCAGGCAAAACACACTGGTCAGACAATGTTAGCCAGGGTCAGGCAAAACACACTGGTCAGACAATGTTAGCCACGGTCAGGCAAAACACACTGGTCAGAGAATGTTAGCCACGGTCAGGCAAAACACACTGGTCAGACAATGTTAGCCACGGTCAGGCAAAACACACTGGTCAGACAATGTTAGCCACGGTCAGGCAAAACACACTGGTCAGACAATGTTAGCCGCGGTCAGGCAAAACACACTGGTCAGACAATGTTAGCCAGGGTCAGGAAAAACACTGGTCAGACAATGTTATAACCAGAATATCACCCTTATACAAAACTGGAATTTCACCCGAAAAGATACCCGACTTTAACCCATACACATAACCAGTATATCACCTCTGCACACAACCAGAATATGACCTCTAAAGTTAACCAGAATAACAATTCTACAGATAACCATAATATCAGCCTTACAGAAGTCCCCAGTATGGGTGATTGAGGCTAGATATCAGCTCGCAAATTGTAATGAACCAGATGAAAACCAAAGGAAAAGATCTGTACACAAGTTGCCGGGGGCTTGTGCTCTCCAGACCCGTCAACTATCCAGACTGCATGCCGCCCGTCTCTACCTTCCCAGACAGTGATAAATTGACCAATAAGATGACTGCCCTTATTAAAGAGGTCTGAGAACTGGTGACCGCCAGGAAGAACTAGTTTATCCCTGGACAAATAGCAAAAGGCTTCCTAAATAGGCTGGTGTCTCGAGTCCCGATTCTGTAAGTACTGCTCGCAGACCAAACACTTCCTGTTCCGGTGTCAAGGTGTTCAGATCAATAGCTTTCCGATTTGAAGTTGATCGATATAGAATTTGATTAGGGACAAGTGAAATAAATGAAGCACCGACACGGGACTGTGCCCTTCAGGGCAGATTATTGGTAGTAGCTTCAGTTATACACGCTTGGTGAATCAACTATGGATGCCAACACAATGTTATATAAAGCGGTTACATGTTGTAACACAGATGGCATGGCTGCGTTAGAGGAGGGAGATGGTGGTCTAACATTAGAATTCGGGTGTATTACCAACAGGACACGAGTTCACAACTTCAGTTCGGCCTGGCTTGTTGGTGTACCGTGTCGTGGGTACTATAGGAGCCTAGCCTGCGCACTGCGTGGTGACTGCTATGGTGAATGTTGGGGTGATTGTTGGGGTTATTGTTGGGGTGATTGTTGTGATTGTTGGGGTTATTGTTTGGGTGATTGTAGTAATTGTTGGGGTGATTGTTGTGATTGTTGGGGTGATTGTTGTGATTGTTCGGGTGATTGCTGGGGTGATTGTTGTGATTGTTGGGGTGATTGTTGGGGTGATTGTTGTGAATGTTTGGGTGATTGTTGAGGTGATTGTTGTGATTGTTTGGGTGATTGTTGAGGCGATTGTTGTGATTGTTGGGGTGATTGTTGGGGTGATTGTTGGGGTGATTGTTGGGTTGATTTTTTGTGATTGTTGGGGTAATTATTGTGATTGTTATAGTGATTGCTGGGCTGATTGTTGTGATTGCTGGGGTGAATGTTGGGGTGATTATTGGGGTGATTGTTGGGGTGATTGTTGTGATTGTTGGGGTGATTGTTGTGATTCATGGGGTGATTGTTGTGATTGTTAGGGTGATTGTTGTTGTTGTTGGGGTGATTGTTGTGATTGTTGGGGTGCTTGTTGGGGTGATTGTTGGGTGATTGTTGTGATTGTTGGGTGATTATTGTGATTATTGGGTGATTGTTGTGATTGTTGGGGTGATTGTTGTGATTGTTGGGGTCATTGTTGTGATTGTTGGGGTCATTGTTGTGATTTTTGGGGTGATTGTTTGAGTGATTGGTGGGTCGATTGTTGAAGTGATTGTTGGGCTGATTGTTGGGATGATTGCTAGGGCGATTGTTGAGATGATTATTGCGGTGATTGTTGTGATTGTTGGGGTGATCATTGTGATTGTTGGGGTGATTGTTGGGCTGATTGTTGGGGTGATTGCTAGGGTGATTGTTGGGTTACTGCTGTGGTGATTGTTTGGGGTGATTGCCGGGGTGATTGTTGGTTTGATTGTTGGGGTGACTGCTAGGGTGATTGTTGAGGTCATTGTTGTGATTGTTGGGAAGATTGTTGTGATTGTTAGGGTGATTGTTGTGATTGTTGGGGTGATTGTTGGGGTGATTGTTGGGTGATTGTTGTGATTATTGGGTGATTGTTGTGATTGTTGGCGTGATTGTTGTGATTGTTGGGGTGATTTTTGTGATTTTTGGGGTGATTGTTGGGGTGATTGTTGGGTGATTGTTGTGATTGTTGGGGTGATTGTTGTGATTTTTGGGGTGATTGTTGGGGTGATTGTTGGGGTGATTGTTGTGATTGTTGGGTTGATTGTTGGGGTGATTGTTGTGATTGTTGGAGTGATTGTTGGGGTGATTGTTGTGATTGTTGGGATGATTGTTGTGATTGTTGGGGTGATTGTTGTTATTGTTGGGATGATTTTTGGGGTGATTGTTGGGGTGATTGGTGTTATCATTGGGGTGATTGCTGGGGTGATTGTTGTGATTGTTTGGGTGATTGTTGGGGTGATTGTAGGGGTGATTGTTGGGGTGATTTTTGGGGTAATTGTTGGGGTGATTGTTGGGGTGATTGTTGGGGATATTGTTGGGTGATTGTTGTGATTATTGGGTGATTGTTGGCGTGATTGTTGTGATTGTTGTGGTGATTGTTGGGGTGATTGTTGTGATTTTTGGGGTGATTGTTGGGGTGATTGTTGGGGTGATTGGTGTGATCGTTGGGATAATTGTTGTGATTGTTAGAGTGATTGTTGTGATTCATGGGGTGATTGTTGGGGTGATTGTTGTGTTTGTTGGGATGATTGTTGTGATTGTTAGAGTGATTGTTGTTGTTGTTGTTGGGGTGATTGTTGTGATTGTTGGGGTGATTTTTGGGGTGCCTGTTGGGTGATTGTTGTGATTATTGGGTGATTGTTGTGATTGTTGGGGTGATTGTTGTGATTGTTGGGGTGATTGTTGTGATTTATGGGGTGATTGTTTGAGTGATTGGTGGGTCGATTGTTAGGATGATTATTGGTGTGATTGTTGTGATTGTTAGGGTGATTGATGGGATGATTGTTGGGATGATTATTGGTGTGATTGTTGTGATTGTTAGGGTGATTGTTGGGATGATTGTTGCGGTGATTGTTGTGATTGTTGGGGTTATCATTGTGATTGTTGGGGTGATTGTTGGGCTGATTGTTGGGGTGATTGCTAGGGTGATTGTTGGGTTACTGATGTGGTGATTGTTTGGGGTGATTGCCGGGGTGATTGTTGGTTTGATTGTTGGGGTGACTGCTGTGGTCATTATTGGGGTGACTGCTGGGCTGATTGATGGGGTGACTGCTGGGGTAAGTGCTAGGATAACTGCTAGGGTGACTGCTGGGGTTGTTGCTGGAGTGACTGCGTTTAGTTCCGGATAGACTTCATTTGATTCCATAGGTGACTTCGGGGTTATTGTGTAGTGGTTTCAGTGTTGACTGCATGGGTTATTTATATTGTAGAGGTAACTGTATAGGTTATTGTAAAGGTGACTGTATGGGTTATTGTATGGGAGACTGCATGGGTTATTGTAGAGGTGACCGTATGGGTTATTGTATAGGAGACTGTATAGGTTATTGTAGAGGTGACCGTATGGGTTATTGTATGGGAGACTGTATAGGTTATTGTAAAGGTGACTGTATGGGTTATTGTATGGGAGACTGTATGGGTTATTATAAAGGTGACTGTTTGGGTTATTGTATGGGAGACTGTATAGGTTATTGTAAAGGGGACTGTATGGGTTATTGTATGGGAGACTGTATGGGTTATTATAAAGGTGACTGTTTTGGGTTATTGTATGGGAGACTGTATGGGTTATTGTATGGGAGACTGTATGGGTTATTGTATGGGAGACTGTATGGGTTATTGTATGGGAGACTGTATGGGTTATTGTATGGGAGACTGTATGGGTTATTGTATGGGAGACTGTATGGGTTATTGTATGGGAGACTGTATGGGTTATTGTATGGGAGACTGTAGGGGTTATTGTATGGGAGACTGTAGGGGTTATTGTATGGGAGACTGTATGGGTTATTGTAGAGGTGACTGTATGGGTTATTGTATGGGAGACTGTATGGGTTATTGTAGAGGTGACTGTATGGGTTATTGTATGGGAGACTGTATGGGTTATTGTAGAGGTGACTGTATGGGTTATTGTAGAGGTGACTGTATGGGTTATTGTATGGGAGACTGTATGGGTTATTATAGGGGTGATAGCATGGGTTATTGTAGAGGTGACCGTATGGGTTATTGTATGGGAGACTGTATGGGTTGTTATAGGGGTGATAGCATGGGTTATTGTAGAGGTGACCGTATGGTTATTGTAGAGATGACCGTATGGTTGTTGTAGGGGTGACTGTATGGGTTATTGTAGGGGTGACTGTATGGGTTATTATATGGGAGACTGTATGGGTTATTGTAGGGGTGACTGTATGGGTTATTGTAGGGGTGACTGTATGGGTTATTGTAGGGGTGACTGTATGGGTTATTGTATGGGAGACTGTATGGTTATTGTAGGGGTGACTGTATGGGTTATTGTATGGGAGACTGTATGGGTTATTATAGGGGTGATAGTATGGGTTATTGTAGGGGTGACTGTATGGTTACTGTAGGGGTGACTGTATGGGTTACTGTAGGGGTGACCGTATGGTTATTGTAGGGGTGACCGTATGGTTATTGTAGGGGTGACTGTATGGGTTACTGTAGGGATGACTGTATGGGTTATTATAGGGGTGATAGCATGGGTTATTGTAGGGGTGACTGTATGGTTACTGTATGGGTTACTGTAGGGGTGACTGTATGGTTATTGTATGGGTTACTGTAGGGGTGACTGTATGGTTATTGTAGGGGTGACTGTATGGGTTACTGTAGGGGTGACTGTATGGGTTATTATAGGGGTGATAGCATGGGTTATTGTAGGGGTGACTGTATGGTTACTGTAGAGGTGACTGTATGGTTACTGTAGAGGTGACTGTATGGTTACTGTAAAGGTGACTGTATGGTTACTGTAGGGGTGACTGTATGGTTACTGTAGGGGTGATTGTATGGTTACTGTAGGGGTGACTGTATGGTTACTGTAGGGGTGACTGTATGGTTACTTTATGGGTGACTGTATGGTTACTGTAGGGGTGACTGTATGGTTACTGTAGAGGTGACTGAGTGTTGATAGCAGAAGTTATTGTGTGTTGAGTGTAAAGAGGATTGTTTTGGGATTACAGCAATCATGCCAGATGTGAATGCCTGATGACTGCTGAAGTGATTGGCGATTGCACGAGTGACTGTTTGGTGATTGCAGAGGTGACTGCGAGGTAATTACATGACTGATGGTATGTGATAGGATGACTATATTAAGATTGAACAGTTATTGGACTTTGATTGCTGGAGTGATTGAGTGGCGATTGTCGTGGGGCCTTTGTGGTGAATGCACGGATGATAGTGTGGTGACCGAAGGAGTGATTGTAGAGGTGACTGTATGGGATTACTGGAATGATTATGTGGTGATAGTTATGGTGATGGTAGGGATGAGTGGTTGTAGAATTGATACTGAAAATGATTCACTTTCTCGTTCCAACAACTGAACTGTTTACAGGAAGCCTGTATCCAAAGATTTGCAGTCGTGACTTCTATAGTAATGGTTTCACAGGATGCGGCTGCTAACCCGATACGCACAACCATTCGTAGCCATCATTTACCACATAGCTGGAAGTCTTCAACACATACACCAGACTATCAGACTGCAACCCACAGATTTCCTCACCACATCCAGTCTTTCTATTTTAACCCGTCGTCTCCTCCGTACACCATCAATCGTCTACCTCGCCCATAACCCAGCCCATCACCCTGCCACTCACCTCCCCCCCTCCTTACAAATATCCCACCCACTCCCCTCATAGTATTGCATACGCTTCACACTTCAAACTTGGTCATGGGGTCATAGTTCATATTTATATACGATGTATAAATAAAGATTTGAAAAATAGTAGATTTCAATTAACTGTCTCAATTTTAGGAGGATAGGGTTGTGGGGATCAAACTCCACGTAGCCAGATATATTCTCTTGGTCTTAAGAGATTCATTTGCAAAATTTGGTTCACATCGGCAGAACAGTTTAGAAGTGTACAAGGGAACAAACAAAACGACATAATAATTTAGCTTCATAAATATTTCATATGACAGACAGACAGAGATTGACTGATCTAAAGACAGAGGGACAGACATTACAGAAAGAGCGACATACAGACAAAAGAAGAGGCAGACAAAAAGAGCGACATATTGATTGATTGATTGATTAGATTAGAGATAGAACCCCCACCCACCCACCCACCCACCCACACCCCCACACGCACGCACACACACACCCACACACGGATGGATGGATGGATAGATATATATATATATATAGATAGATATATAGATATATAGATAGATATATACATAGACAGACAGACAGACAGACAGACAGACAGACAGACAGACAGACAGACAGACAGACAGATAGATAGATAGATAGATAGATAGATAGATAGATAGATAGATAGATAGATAGATAGATAGATAGATAGATAGATAGATAGACAAACATCGTGTGAGAAGCTTGGTGGTGACCGCAGAGGTTGATGAGCTAGTGGTAGAATCGTTATTTTTTATGACATAGAAGACACGGGTTCAAATCCTTGGTAAAGACTTAGGTTTATTCTCAATAATGGGTACGTTCTAAACAACAGCCTGAACTATGGCGACGACTACACGAGCAAGCGGCCATTATTTCCTTGGTCCTAAAATTCAACCTAGCGGACCCCAAGAAAGTCAACAAATGATTCAATGATTGTTTTACAAAATAAATATTTCGAGGAAAGCTAAGAGGTGAACAATGTTCTTGAGGCAGGAGACACTAAGAGGAAATAAAGCTAATCTGTAAGAGTGAGGGATGGTAAGGAGGGCTTTGTGAGAACACCGTCCAGGAGGGTGGAGGCGGCAAGCCGAGAATATACGAGAGGGGGGGGGGTGATGTCAGTGACAGGGGTGGAGGTTTTGTGACAGATGGGAGATGGTAGTGTGACTGGGAGTGTAGATGTCACACATGCTCGTCATTTGGTGGTGGGTGGAAGGACGGTGGGTGAGAGTGGGAGAGTATGTGAGGTAATGAGGGTGAGTGAGATTAAGGGGTCAGCGAGAACATGTTGTGGGATTGGAGGGGAATGAGGTAGCGATATAATGAGCAGGTGAATGTAAGCTTCTGTAAGATGGAGTGACAGTAGGGAGAGAGAGGGAGAGAGGGAGGGATAATGGAAAAGAGAGCACAAGAGAGGGCGATAGAGATAGACAGGGAGAGGAAAGAGTGGGAGAGAGAGAAAAGGAAAGAGAGAGAGAGACAGAGGAAGAGGGAATGAGAGTAGGAGAGAGAGAGGGAGAGGGAATGAGAGATGGATGGAGAGGGAATGAGAGAGGGAGAAAAGGAAAGATAGAGGACGAGAAGAATAAGAGAGAAGCAGGGAGAGAGAAAGTGAGAGGGAGAGATAGGTAGAACAGGAAAGAGAAGGAGAGGGAAGGAGAGAGAGGAAGAGAGAAAGGGGGGGGGGAGATAGTGATAAAAAGAGTGAGGAACGGAAACAGAAGGAGAGAGAGAGGGGAGGGAGAAAGAGGGAGGGGGAGAGAGGGAAGGAGAGAGACGGGAGGGAATGAGGGAGAGTGATAGAGAGAGAGGGAAAGTGGGAGAGGGGGATATAGAGTGAGAAAGAGAGAGAGGGGAAGGGACAAAGATGGAGGAAGAGAGTGGGAGAGAGAGAGCGAGATAGAGAGGGAGAGAGAGAGGCAGAGATACAGGAAGAGAAAGGGAGAGAGATAGGTAGACAGATGGATAGGGAGACAGAGGGAGAGAAAACGACGGATATAAAGGGAAAGAGAGGGAGAGAGAGGGAGAGAGAGGTAGGGAGAAAAAGAAGGAGAGATGGAGGGAGAGAAAGTGAAAGAGGGAGGGAGAGAGAGTGAGAAAGGGAAAGAGAGAGGGAGAAGAGAGAAAGGAAAAGAGACAGAGTGAAAGAGAGACAGGGAGTAAGAGAGAGAGATAGAGAAAGGGAGAGAGAGGGAGGTAGTAAGAGAGAAGGATAGTGAGGGAGTGAGAGAGATAGAGAGAGGTAGAGAGAGGGAGAGCGAGAAATAGGAAGATATGGAGGGAGATGGACAGAAAGCAAGAGAGAAGGAGAGAAATTGAGAGGGAGTGAAAGAATAAGAAAGGGAGAATGAGAAAGGGAAAGAAAAAGGGACGAAGAGAGAAATGAAGAGGAGGGAGACAGAAAGGGAGAGAGAAAGAGAATAAGAGAGAGAGAGGAAAGATGGAGAGAGGAATGAACTGAGTCAGTGAGATGGAGATAAAGTGAGTCAGTGCGATGGAGAAAGAGATAAAGTGAGTCAGTGAGATGGAGATAAAGTGATGAAGTGAGATAAAGATACAGTGAGACGGAGATATAGACGAAGTGAGTCAGTGAGATATAAATGAAGTGAGTCAGTGAGATGGAGATGAAGTGAGGCAGTGAGATGGAGATGAAGTGAGGCAGTGAGATGAAGATTAAATGAGGCAATGAGATTGAGCTGAAGTGAGGCAAAGAGATGGACATGAAGTGAGGCAGTAAGAGTGAGATGAAGTGAGGCAGTGAGATGGATATGAAGTGAGGCAGTGGGATGGAGCTAGAGATGAAGCGAGTCATGGAGGCGCAAGTGAGAGGGACAAACAGAGGTAGATATAATCTGACACATGAGGCAACAAACACGAAGTGGACTCACCTATCTTGAGTAGCTCTGGCAGACAGCGGGCGCAGTGGACCAGCGCCAGGCATATCACCAGGGTTGACAGTCGCTTCCAGTGTGTGTTGGTCATTGTATATCCACAGCTTTAAGTCATTCACAGTTAAAGGTGAAGGTCGTGTGGCCGACCTGACAAGGCCACTTTAATTAATGACACATAGAAGAATCCATGAAATAACTCAAGCATGTTCTCCTATGCTGGCCGTGACCTTGGGAACCAGGCAAACAGGCGACGCTCTGGTCACAGTTGCCTACAGGAACGTGAGACATTTGTAGAACGATGAAGAACGCGTCACGTTTGGGGTCAGAGGTTTGCAACGCTGGTGGGGTGGTTATCTAAGACTTTAATTTTCTGGTGTATTACAACATTTGAAATGGATTTACTTAAAAAAAATATGAGCAATAATTACAGAACAACTGAATTAATTGATACGAATAATCCAGGAATGAGTTTCACAATGATTATAGCAAAAACAATGATGTAATCACTTGCAGGTTTCATGCACCAAACAACTGACAAGAAAATGCCGGATATAAGAACTGAAAGTGCTACCAGGGCACTATGGCGACTCGCTGCAATAATGAGACGAGGTTAAGGATTTAACTAGCTAAACCTCAGACTTAAGTAGAGAAAGCTATTCATGAAGTGATCACTAATCTGTGTAAGGACATCTCATCCGCGGGCTGGTAAACAATTTTTCAAGATCGAGCTGTCGAGCTGCTGATGCCCGTTGAGGTCTTCTGGCTGCAGAGAAAAGAGAAAGACTGAAGAGATCAAGGAACAGACAGGGAAGCGTCTCCTCAGTAGGGTTGTACGATCTGTGGCAGGGACTGTCACTCACTGAATAGCCTTTACAGCCATAGCAGACAGTGTCGAAATGCAGGAGACAGAGCTGGACAAAACGCACAGGGCGTCATACGCACGGTTTGCAGAGACCGAGACATCGATGATGAGGATGATGTTAGGACATCCCCACTAAAAGATCTACACAGAGCGACATGACTACATCTGTCTTTATGTAAGGATATCCCCACTACAGGATCTACACAGACCGACATGACTACATCTGTCTTTATGTAAGGACATCCCCACTACAGGATCTACACAGACCGACATGACTACATCTGTCTTTATGTAAGGACATCCCCACTACAGGATCTACACAGAGCGACATGACTACATCTGTCTTTATGTAAGGACATCCCCACTACAGGATCTACACAGACCGACATGACTACATCTGTCTTTATAACACTAGACAAGAAACATCGTGCAATCGAACATTCCGGTGTAAGAACAATCGGTTTTATCAGACTCACCAATAAGATAATGACGTTATAAAGGAAAGAAAAAGGCGTAGACAATCACACTATTGCACAACTTTCACACGCGCCCTCTGGGTGAGGCCCTTCAATTGCACTTTGGTTGTGATGTCTTCTGATAACGCACAAACCTAGAATAGGTACATACAGACGCACACATGCATCGAAGCACTGGTTTATGCGTCTTAATATCGCCCAATTGACTTCGGTCTGGGGTGGGATAGGCGCGCCTTCGCCAGTAGAAACTAGTGAGGCAAACACGTAAAATAAAAAAAAATAAAAATAATACAGCAGACAATGAAGATTAGGGTGAACGAATTTGGATTTAAGTAATAGACGAATAGAGTACAAGATCAATCTTCTATATAAGGACGATAGTGCAGAAGAATATAGAAGTACAGAACAGCAGTTAAGTGGTCTTCATCAAC
>JAVGWX010000023.1:39386976-39624033 GCA_036924085.1 Ariolimax columbianus | reverse complement strand
AGAGGAGAGGAGTGGAGTGTGAGGAGAGTAGTGTGAGGAGAGGAGAGTGAGGAGAGGAGTGTGAGGAGAGGAGTGTGAGGAGAGGAGTGTGAGGAGAGGAGAGTGAGGAGAGGAGTGTGAGGAGAGGAGTGTGAGGAGAGGAGTGTGAGGAGAGGAGTGTGAGGAGAGGAGTGTGAGGAGAGGAGTGTGTGGAGAGGAGAGGAGAGGAGTGTGAGGAGAGGAGTGTGAGGAGAGGAGTGTGAGGAGAGTGAGGAGAGGAGTGTGAGGAGAGGAGTGTGAGGAGAGGAGTGTGAGGAGAGGAGTGTGTGGAGAGGAGAGGAGAGGAGTTTGAGGAGAGGAGTGTGAGCAGAGGAGTGTGAGGAGAGGAGTGTGTGGAGAGGAGAGGAGTGTGAGGAGAGGAGTGTGTGGAGAGGAGTGTGAGCAGAGGAGTGTGAGGAGAGGAGTGTGAGGAGAGGAGTGTGAGGAGAGGAGTGTGAGCAGAGGAGTGTGAGGAGAGGAGTGTGAGGAGAGGAGTGTGAGGAGAGGAGTGGGAGGAGAGGAGTGTGTGGAGAGGAGTGTGTGGAGAGGAGTGTGAGGAGAGGAGTGTGAGGAGAGGACTGTGAGGAGAGGAGTGTGTGGAGAGGAGTGTGAGGAGAGGAGTGTGAGGAGAGGAGTGTGAGGAGAGGAGTGTGAGGAGAGGAGTGTGAGGAGAGGAGTGTGTGGAGAGGAGAGGAGAGGAGTGTGAGGAGAGGAGTGTGAGCAGAGGAGAGGAGAGGAGAGGAGTGTGAGGGGAGGAGTGTGAGGAGAGGAGTGTGAGGAGAGGAGAGGAGAGGAGAGGAGTGTGAGGAGAGGATCGTGTGGAGAGGAGAGGAGAGGAGTGTGAGGAGAGGAGTGTGAGGAGAGGAGTGTGAGGAGAGGAGTGTGTGGAGAGGAGAGGAGAGGAGTGTGAGGAGAGGAGTGTGAGGAGAGGAGTGTGAGGAGAGGAGTGTGAAGAGAGGAGTGTGAGGAGAGGAGTGTGAGGAGAGGAGTGTGTGGAGAGGAGTGTGTGGAGAGTAGAGGAGAGGAGTGTGAGGAGAGGAGTTTGAGGAGAGGAGTGTGAGGAGAGGAGTGTGAGCAGAGGAGAGGAGTGTGAGCAGAGGAGAGGAGTGTGAGGAGAGGAGTGTGAGGAGAGGAGTGTGAGGAGAGGAGTGTGTGGAGAGGAGAGGAGTGTGAGGAGAGGAGTGTGAGGAGAGGAGTGTGTGGAGAGGATTGTGTGGAGAGGAGAGGAGAGGAGTGTGAGGAGAGGAGTGTGAGGAGAGGAGTGTGAGGAGAGGAGTGTGAGCAGAGGAGAGGAGTGTGAGGAGAGGAGTGTGAGGAGAGGAGTGTGAGGAGAGGAGTGTGAGGAGAGGAGAGGAGAGGAGTGTGGGGAGAGGAGTGTCTGGAGAGGAGAGGAGAGGAGTGTGAGGAGAGGAGTGTAAGGAGAGGAGTGTGAGGAGAGGAGTGTGAGGAGAGGAGTGTGAGGAGGAGTGTGAGGAGAGGAGAGGAGAGGAGAGGAGTGTGAGGAGAGGAGTGTGAGGAGAGGAGTGTGAGGAGAGGAGTGTGAGGAGAGGAGTGTGAGGAGAGGAGTGTGAGGAGAGGAGTGTGTGGAGAGGAGAGGAGAGGAGTGTGAGGAGAGGAGTGTGAGCAGAGGAGTGTGAGGAGAGGAGTGTGAGGAGAGGAGTGTGAGGAGAGGACTGGAGTGTGAGGAGAGGAGTGTGAGGAGAGGAGTGTGTGGAGAGGAGAGGAGAGGAGTGTGAGGAGAGGAGTGTGAGGAGAGGAGTGTGAGGAGAGGAGTGTGAGAAGAGGAGTGTGAGGAGAGGAGTGTGAGGAGAGGAGTGTGAGGAGAGGAGTGTGAGGAGAGGAGTGTGTGGAGAGGAGAGGAGTGTGAGGAGAGGAGTGTGAGGAGAGGAGTGTGAGGAGAGGAGAGGAGTGGAGTGTGAGGAGAGGAGTGTGAGGAGAGGAGAGTGAGGAGAGGAGTGTGAGAAGAGGAGTGTGTGGAGAGGAGAGGAGAGGAGTGTGAGGAGAGGAGTATGAGGAGAGGAGAGTGAGGAGAGGAGTGTGAGGAGAGGAGAGTGAGGAGAGGAGTGTGAGGAGAGGAGTGTGTGGAGAGGAGAGGAGAGGAGTGTGAGGAGAGGAGTGTGAGGAGAGGAGAGTGAGGAGAGGAGTGTGAGGAGAGGAGAGTGAGGAGAGGAGTGTGAGGAGAGGAGTGTGAGGAGAGGATTGTGAGGAGAGGAGTGTGAGGAGAGGAGTGTGAGGAGAGAAGTGTGTGGAGAGGAGAGGAGAGGATTGTGAGGAGAGGAGTGTGAGGAGAGGAGTGTGAGGAGAGGAGAGGAGTGGAGTGTGAGGAGAGTAGTGTGAGGAGAGGAGTGTGAGGAGAGGAGTGTGAGGAGAGGAGTGTGAGGAGAGGAGAGTGAGGAGAGGAGTGTGAGGAGAGGAGTGTGAGGAGAGGAGTGTGAGGAGAGGAGTGTGAGGAGAGGAGTGTGAGGAGAGGAGTGTGTGGAGAGGAGAGGAGAGGAGTGTGAGGAGAGGAGTGTGAGGAGAGGAGTGTGAGGAGAGGAGTGTGAGGAGAGTGAGGAGAGGAGTGTGAGGAGAGGAGTGTGAGGAGAGGAGTGTGTGGAGAGGAGAGGAGAGGAGTTTGAGGAGAGGAGTGTGAGCAGAGGAGTGTGAGGAGAGGAGTGTGTGGAGAGGAGAGGAGTGTGAGGAGAGGAGTGTGTGGAGAGGAGAGGAGTGTGAGGAGAGGAGTGTGAGCAGAGGAGTGTGAGGAGAGGAGTGTGAGGAGAGGAGTGTGAGGAGAGGAGTGGGAGGAGAGGAGTGTGTGGAGAGGAGTGTGTGGAGAGGAGTGTGAGGAGAGGAGTGTGAGGAGAGGAGTGTGAGGAGAGGAGTATGAGGAGAGGAGTGTGAGGAGAGGAGTGTGAGGAGAGGAGTGTGTGGAGAGGAGAGGAGAGGAGTGTGAGGAGAGGAGTGTGAGCAGAGGAGAGGAGAGGAGAGGAGTGTGAGGAGAGGAGTGTGAGGAGAGGAGTGTGAGGAGAGGAGTGTGAGGAGAGGAGGGTGAGGAGAGGAGTGTGTGGAGAGGAGAGGAGAGGAGTGTGAGGAGAGGAGTGTGAGGAGAGGAGTGTGAGCAGAGGAGAGGAGTGTGAGCAGAGGAGAGGAGTGTGAGCAGAGGAGAGGAGTGTGAGGAGAGGAGTGTGAGGAGAGGAGTGTGAGGAGAGGAGTGTGAGGAGAGGAGTGTGAGCAGAGGAGAGGAGTGTGAGCAGAGGAGAGTAGAGGAGAGGAGTGTGAGGAGAGGAGTTTGAGGAGAGGAGTGTGAGGAGAGGAGTGTGAGCAGAGGAGAGGAGTGTGAGGAGAGGAGTGTGAGGAGAGGATCGTGTGGAGAGGAGAGGAGAGGAGTGTGAGGAGAGGAGTGTGAGGAGAGGAGTGTGTGGAGAGGAGTGGAGAGGAGTGTGAGGAGAGGAGTTTGAGGAGAGGAGTGTGAGGAGAGGAGTGGAGAGGATCGTGTGGAGAGGAGAGGAGAGGAGTGTGAGGAGAGGAGTTTGAGGAGAGGAGTGTGAGCAGAGGAGTGTGAGGAGAGGAGTGTGAGGAGAGGATCGTGTGGAGAGGAGAGGAGAGGAGTGTGAGGAGAGGAGTGTGAGGAGAGGAGTGTGAGGAGAGGAGTGTGAGGAGAGGAGTGTGTGGAGAGGAGTGGAGAGGAGTGTGAGGAGAGGAGTGTGAGGAGAGGAGTGTGAGCAGAGGAGAGGAGTGTGAGCAGAGGAGAGGAGTGTGAGGAGAGGAGTGTGAGGAGAGGAGTGTGAGGAGAGGAGTGTGAGGAGAGGAGTGTGAGCAGAGGAGAGGAGTGTGAGCAGAGAAGAGTAGAGGAGAGGAGTGTGAGGAGAGGAGTTTGAGGAGAGGAGTGTGAGGAGAGGAGTGTGAGCAGAGGAGAGGAGTGTGAGCAGAGGAGAGGAGTGTGAGGAGAGGAGTGTGAGGAGAGGAGTGTGAGGAGAGGAGAGTAGAGGAGAGGAGTGTGAGGAGAGGAGTTTGAGGAGAGGAGTGTGAGGAGAGGAGTGTGAGCAGAGGAGAGGAGTGTGAGCAGAGGAGAGGAGTGTGAGGAGAGGAGTGTGAGGAGAGGAGTGTGTGGAGAGGAAAGGAGTGTGAGGAGAGGAGAGGAGTGTGAGGAGAGGAGTGTGTGGAGAGGAAAGGAGTGTGAGGAGAGGAGTGTGAGGAGAGAAGAGGAGAGGAGTGTGTGGAGAGGAGTGTGAGCAGAGGAGAGGAGTGTGAGGAGAGGAGAGGAGTGTGAGGAGAGGAGTGTGTGGAGAGGAAAGGAGTGTGAGGAGAGGAGTGTGAGGAGAGAAGAGGAGAGGAGTGTGTGGAGAGGAGTGTGAGCAGAGGAGAGGAGTGTGAGGAGAGGAGAGGAGAGGAGTGTGAGGAGAGGAGTGTGTGGAGAGGATTGTGTGGAGAGGAGTGTGAGGAGAGGAGTGTGAGGAGAGGAGTGTGAGAAGAGGAGTGTGAGGAGAGGAGAGGAGAGGAGTGTGGGGAGAGGAGTGTGTGGAGAGGAGAGGAGAGGAGTGTGAGGAGAGGAGTGTAAGGAGAGGAGTGTGAGGAGAGGAGTGTGAGGAGAGGAGTGTGAGGAGATGAGTGTGAGGAGAGGAGAGGAGTGTGAGGAGAGGAGTGTGAGGAGAGGAGTGTGAGGAGAGGAGTGTGAGGAGAGGAGTGTGAGGAGAGGAGTGTGAGGAGAGGAGTGTGAGGAGAGGAGTGTGTGGAGAGGAGAGGAGAGGAGTGTGAGGAGAGGAGTGTGAGCAGAGGAGTGTGAGGAGAGGAGTGTGAGGAGAGGAGTGTGAGGAGAGGACTGGAGTGTGAGGAGAGGAGTGTGAGGAGAGGAGTGTGTGGAGAGGAGAGGAGAGGAGTGTGAGGAGAGGAGTGTGAGCAGAGGAGTGTGAGGAGAGGAGTGTGAGCAGAGGAGTGTGAGGAGAGGAGTGGAGTGTGAGGAGAGGAGTGTGAGGAGAGGAGTGTGTGGAGAGGAGAGGAGTGGAGTGTGAGGAGAGGAGGGGAGTGTGAGGAGAGGAGTGTGACAGGGATGAGTGTGAGGAGAGGAGTGTGAGGAGAGGAGTGGAGTGTGAGGCAGTGACCCAGAGCTGAGCAGTGTATGAGCTGTAGTGGTCAGTGACCCAGAGCTGAGCAGTGTATGAGCTGTAGTGGTCAGTGACCCAGAGCTGAGCAGTGTATGAGCTGTAGTGGTCAGTGACACAGAACTGAGCAGTGTATGAGCTGTAGTGGTCAGTGACCCAGAGCTGAGCAGTGTATGAGCTGTAGTGGTCAGTGACCCAGAGCTGAGCAGCGTATGAGTTGTAGTGGTCAGTGACCCAGAGCTGAGCAGTGTATGAGCTGTAGTGGTCAGTGACCCAGAACTGAGCAGCGCATGAGCTGTAGTGGTCAGTGACCCAGAGCTGAGTAGCGCATGAGCTGTAGTGGTCAGTGACCCAGAACTGAGCAGCGCATGAGCTGTAGTGGTCAGTGACCCAGAACTGAGCAGCGCATGAGCTGTAGTAGTCAGTGACCCAGAACTGAGCAGCGCATGAGCTGTAGTGGTCAGCGACCCAGAACTGAGCAGCGCATGAGCTGTAGTGGTCAGCGACACAGAACTGAGCAGCGCATGAGCTGTAGTGGTCAGTGACCCAGAGCTGAGCAGTGCATGAGCTGTAGTGGTCAGTGACCCAGAGCTGAGCAGTGTATGAGCTGTAGTGGTCAGTGACCCAGAGCTGAGCAGTGTATGAGTTGTAGTGGTCAGTGACCCAGAGCTGAGCAGTGTATGAGCTGTAGTGGTCAGTGACCCAGAACTGAGCAGCGCATGAGCTGTAGTGGTCAGTGACCCAGAGCTGAGCAGTGTATGAGCTGTAGTGGTCAGTGACCCAGAACTGAGCAGCGCATGAGCTGTAGTGGTCAGTGACCCAGAACTGAGCAGCGCATGAGCTGTAGTGGTCAGTGACACAGAACTGAGCAGTGTATGAGCTGTAGTGGTCAGTGACCCAGAACTGAGCAGTGTATGAGCTGTAGTGGTCAGGGACCCAGAACTGAGCAGCGCATGAGCTGTAGTGGTCAGCGACCCAGAACTGAGCAGCGCATGAGCTGTAGTGGTCAGCGAACCAGAACTGAACAGTGCATGAGCTGTAGTGGTCAGCGACCCAGAACCGAGCAGCGCATGAGCTGTAGTGGTCAGCGACCCAAAACTGAGCAGCGCATGAGCTGTAGTGGTCAGCGACCCAAAACTGAGCAGCGCATGAGCTGTAGTGGTCAGCGACCCAGAACTGAGAAGCGCATGAGCTGTAGTGGTCAGCAACTCATAGCTGACTCCCAGCGTCATGGCCAGTGAACCAGAGCTACCAAGACAAGTCTACACCGCCACCCAGTGATTCCTGATAACAGACTGTAATAGAGCAGACTGGCTAAGGAGAAGGGATCAAAGAGGAAGGCTAACAAGGTACTAAAAAATACCTGCTGAAGTGAGGCGGATGTGTCGGACCGAAAGATGCAAAATATCACAGACAATAGTAAACGAGCGATACAACGCATCCCATTCTCCGAACAACATTCTGCTACTTACAAAACCGTTTTCATGGTTAAGTAGCGGCAGAGTGAGAACGAACGAAGAAGGAGAAATACTGGAACAGGTAAAGGCTTTCTCCTATCTTGAAAATATAGAAACGGAGGACAGGATATGTGGAATGTAAATGAGGCATGGCCCAATCAGTTTTCACCAACACTATGCCTAAAACGACATCCACACAAGGGACACACACATTAAGCATGAGAAATCAAGAGTTATGCTAACTTATCTTGACAGTGAGGTGTAGAAACTTAGACAACCAACAGCGATTGCAGAAGACAATTGATGACTTTTAAATGTGGATATTTATTTATGTTAAATGGGGCACATATACTGAAAAGAATAGAAAACAAATCATGAAGTCTTCGAGGAAATATGAGTCAAAGAGAACGAATGAAGGAAATCAAAGCCGACATTAAAGATACCTGTCACATGAAAAGATCTAACAGCGGTTGAAAACAGTACTGGAAGGACAGGTGGAGGGTAACCTGTCAGAGGACAAAAAACGCTTCAAACATGGGGAAATCATAAAACGATGGACATAGAAAAGTTTGGTAAATTGTCCCATCAAGGCACGAAGCGTCACAGGTCTGTTGTCGCCGACCTTTGCTGTGGAGACGGCACATGAACTGAACCAGCTAAATAGATTACTTGTCTGGAGTGTCACCATCCTCTGACATATAGACCAGGGATGGATGTCCTCTAATCTGGAATAATTTTGTAAAAGGCAACACATTTAAGGAGGTGTTCTTACGATAACAGAACATCTGCTGTTCTGGGGAGACTTCAAGGTGTCAATCTTAGAACATCAGACATACAGTCGCTGCATTCTACTGGGAAGTACAGGGACAAGATTGGTAGAAGGACAGAAATGTGAAAGGACAAGAATGGTGGAAAGACAAGAATGTGGAAGGACAAGATTGATAGAAGGACAAGATTGATAGAAGGACAAGATTGATAGAAGGACAAGATTGATAGAAGGACAATAATGTGGAAGGACAAGATTGATAGAAGGACAAGATTGATAGAAGGACAAGAATGTGGAAGGACAAGAATGGCGGAAGGACAAGAATGGCGGAAGGACAAGAATGTGGAAAGACAAGAATGTGGAAGGACAAGATTGATAGAAGGACAAGATTGATAGAAGGACAAGATTGATAGAAGGACAAGATTGATAGAAGGACAAAATTGATAGAAGGACAAGATTGATAGAAGGACAAGATTGATAGAAGGACAAGATTGATAGAAGGACAAAATTGATAGAAGGACAAGAATGGCGGAAGGACAAGAATGGCGGAAGGACAAGAATGGCGGAAGGACAAGAATGTGGAAGGACAAGATTGATTGAAGGACAAGATTGATAGAAGGACAAGAATGTGGAAGGACAAGATTGATAGAAGGACAAGAATGTGGAAAGACAAGAATGTGGAAGGACAAGAATGTGGAAGGACAAGAATGTGGAAGGACAAGAATATGGAAGGATAAGAATGTGGAAGGACAAGATTGATAGAAGGACAAGATTGTGGAAGGACAAGATTGATAGAAGGACAAGATTGTGGAAGGACAAGATTGATAGAAGGACAAGATTGTGGAAGGACAAGATTGATAGAAGGACAAGATTGTGGAAGGACAAGATTGATAGAAGGACAAGAATGGTACAATCACAAGAATGGTACAATCACAAGAATGGTACAATCACAAGAATGGTGCACCTAAAAATCTAGTTTTTTTCCAATGGATTGTGTAAATAGGCGCGGCAATAAAATACTCTGTTCACTATTTACACACACAATAAGAACTATCGATACGATGTTTTCTTTGCATTGCTGGGATCCATCGTGAGACTATAGAATTAAAGGCCGTCAGCCCTTGCAGTGGTCACACATAACACAGGCAAGGCTTGTATTTTACTCATGGCAGGGAAACGTGCCTTACCGAGGTATTTATAATGAGCCCCTTTGCTCAAGAGGCAGGTATCCAAGTCGACCGGCCACCCGTTTCTCTTAACATTCTTAACAAATCGCCGTGGCGGTTGACGAGATGGGCTCACGTGAAGTAGGACCTTCCCCAAGCTGTGTGACTCCGGGAAACAGGTGACAAATCCAAAGGCGTCATTGGTGACACACAAATGGTTTCTGTTGAGCGACATGCATCTAACCAGACTCCTACAGGCAGGCAGGTCTACAGATCCAGCTTTGGTCTGCGAGCCCTAAGGACATGCGTCCACGAGCGATGTTGACAAAACTGAAGCTCAGGATGTAGCGAGCGCCCGAAGAAAAGGCTTGTTCACTGAGGAAAGAATAAACATCAGATATAATGTACTTTCGTTGTGTCTGTTATATGGGTAGAGTATACTGTCTAATAATAACATTTAATGGGTGATGATGTACGTCAATAATGGATTTTAGGTAGATGGTTTGCAAATTATAACTTGGATGAGATTTTTATGGTGAGATGTTATAACTGTTGTGAGGTTTTGATGGAGAGATTTTACAATTGTTTTGAGATTTATATGTCCAAATATTATCACTTTTGTGAGAGAGATATATACGGATAGATTTCATAATTGATAGAGTATCTGCCTTTGATAAAGTACGTGATCCAAAAAATTTTTGGAAATTAAAATCACATGGAATTAGTCGCGAAGTTGCCAAATGGATTAAAAATTGGTTAACTCGAAGAAGACAGAGAGTTGGCAAAAATAAGGAGTACTCTTAGTGGTGCGAGGTCAAAAGTGGAGTTCCTCAGGGCTCCTTTTTTTGGGACCAATTTTGTTCTTGATATATGCAAACGATTTGGACATTCTTATTGGTTTAAAGATTGCAAAATTCGCTGATGATACACGACTATGCAGTAGTGTCTCATCTAAAGCAGAAGTGCATATATTGAAGTTGGATTTAGATAAAATTCGAAAATGGTCTGTGAGCTGACAAATAGAGTTCAATGTAGATAAATGTACAGTCATCCAGATGGGTAAATCAAATATGGAAGAAAATTACAGAAAGTGAGAGAACAATATTAGAATAATAGAAACGGAAAGGGTCCGAAGGACTAAAATAGAACACACAGGACAGGTGAGTGAGCAAGTCCAGGTAGCAGTGAAAAAGGCAAATGCAATGTTAGGCATGATAAAAAGAAATATTAAATATAGGAGCAAGGAAGTGATAGTCAAACTGTATAAATGACTAGATTGGAGTACTGTGTACAGGTGCGGAGTCCTTATCATAGAGAGAATATAAACATGCTTTAAAGGTTACAAAAAAGAGGAATAAAACTGAGACTGGGATTCCAGAATGACAGTTTTGAGGAAAGATTCAGAATAACCGGCCTATAGTGTCTAGAAAAGATTAATTTTTATTTGACGTGTTTGCGTCACTAGTTTCTACTGGCGAAGGCGCACCGATTCCACCCCAGACTGTAGTCAACTGGGCGATATTAAGACGCATAAACCAGTGCCTGGATGTATGTGTGCATCTGTATGTACCTTTGCTAGGTTTGTGTGCTCTCAGAAGCCAGCCCAATCAAAGAGAAGAATTCCAGGTGACTTAATACAGGTTGATAAGGTAATCAAAGGAAAAGATAAATTATACTATAACAAGTGTTCTTTTTCAAAATACAGTCGCCTTCAATAAAAGAGGGCATAGCCACAAATTAATTACAGAAGGGTGCAGACTGGATATTACGAAATATATTTTTATGAGGAGAGTGGTGAATGTTAGGAATGCATCACAAATGGAAATAGTTGATGGCTGGTAAATTGATGAACTCACGAATATTCAATGCAAACAGGTATCCTTAGATCAATAAAGATAAAATAAAAACGGGTTGCATACCGACTCTTCAGCATAGTCTTCTAAACCAGTATAAACAAGTTAAGTTAAGTTAAGTTGTGATAAACATGTGGTCAGATTTTATAATTGCTGTGGGATTAATATGTCCAAATGTAAATAATTGTAATGAGATATATGTGGCCAGATTTTAACTTAACTTCTTTATACTGGCTAAGAAGACTCTGCTGAGTCTGTATACAACCAGTTTCATTTACATCACCTTGCTCTAAAAGTTATGCTCATCCAATTTATTCTTAAATGTATAAACTGTCCCTGCCTACACTACTTCCAGCGGCAATGCATTCCAAGCATTCACCACTCTCTGACAAAATAAATATTTCCTAATATCTAATCTGGACCTCTATTTAGTTAGATTGTAGCTGTACACTCTTGTTTAGTTTTTATCATTGATGTGACATTTATGTGGCCAGTCTATGAGATTCAGCAAGAGACAGGGAGAGACAGGGAGAGACAGGGAGAGACATAAAGAGACGGTAAGAGACATGGAGAGACAGGAAGAGACATAAAGAGACGGCAAGAGACAGGGAGAGACAGGGAGAGACAGGGAGAGGCAGGGAGAGACAGCAGGAGACAGAGAGACAGGGAGAGACAGGGAGGGACAGGGAGAGACATAAAGAGACGGTAAGAGACAGAGAGAGACAGGGAGAGACAGGGAGAGACGGTAAGAGACAGGGAGTGACAGGGAGAGATAGGGAGAGGCAGGGAGAGACAGCAGGAGACAGTAAAACAGCGAGAGACAGGGAGAGACAGGGAGGGACAGGGGGAGACATAAAGAGACGGTAAGAGACAGAGAGAGACAGGGAGAGACAGGGAGAGACAGGAAGAGACATAAAGAGACGGTAAGAGACAGGGACGGACAGGGAGAGACAGTATGAGAAAGTGAAACAGTGAGAGAGAGACATGGAGAGATTGTAGGAAACAGTGAAACAGCGAGAGACGGAGAGACAGGGAGAGACAGAAAGAGACAATGAGAAACAGTGAGAGAGAACAGAGAGAGGCAGAGAGAGACAGAGAGAGAGGCAGAGAGAGACAGAGAGAGAAGCAGAGAGAGCTATAGGCAAAGAGAGAGACAGAGAGAGAGACAAAGAGCGATAGACAAAGAGAGACAGAGAGAGAGACAGAGCGAGACAGAGAGAGACAATGAGAGAGACAGAGATAGACAAAGATAGAGACAGAGAGAGAGACAGACAGAGACAGAGAGAGATAGAGAGATACAATGAGAGAGAGACAGAGAGAGACAAAGATAGAGACAAAGATAGAGACAGAGAGAGAGACAGAGAGACAGATAGAGACATAGAGAGACAATGAGAGAGACAGAGAGAGACAGAGATATACAGAGAGAGAGAGACAGAGATAGACAGAGTGAAAGGGGCAGAAAGAGAGAGAGGCAGAGAGAGAGGCAGAGAGACAGAGAGAGAGAGAGAGACAGAGATAGACAGAGTGAGAGAGGCAGAAAGAGAGCGAGACAGAGAGAGAGGCAGACAGACAGAGAGAGAGAGACAGAGATAGACAGAGTGAGAGAGGCAGAAAGAGAGACAGAGAGACAGATGAGAGGCAGAGAGAGACAGAGAGAGAGAGAGAGATAGACACAGAGGAAGGAGCAGAGAGAGAGACAGAGAGAGAGACAGAGATAGACACAGAAAAAGGGGCAGAGAGAGACAGAAAGAGAGACAGTGATAGACACAGAGAGAGGGGCAGGGAGAGACAGAGAGACACACAGAGAGAAGCAGAGAGAGACATTGAAACACCATGAGAACAACAGACAAGACACATCCACAAATCTACAGGCAACAACGGATGCAGCTAGGAAAGTGCTTCCACATTAGTAGAACGAATGATACCAGCAAATCAGGTTAATATTCACACACACGTATTACATGACCCCCAAAACAATCTTCTTCTAAAATAAAACTCAAAATGTGAATATTATATTTTAGTGTCAAGATGCATTTGAGATTATATTTTCTATGTGAGCGTATATGTGTATTTGTGAGCGCTAAGGTTGGACGTGTGTGCGTGCGTGCGTGTGTGTATGTGTGTGTATGTGAGCGTCCGTCCGTGCATACTTATAACGAAAACAACAACACGACGAATCCTCTTTTCCCCATGGATGACTAGCCTGTCAGACGTTGGTCTTAGAGTGAAAAAGCTTCCAGAGCTGCACTTCCATCGACAGATACAGGACGGCCTCGACCCAGATATGAAAGGGGAGTGTAGATACAGGACGGCCTCGACCCAGATATGAAAGGGGAGTGTAGATACAGGACGGCCTCGACCCAGATATGAAAGGGGAGTGTAGATACAGGACGGCCTCGACCCAGATATGAAAGGGGAGTGTAGATACAGGACGGCCTCGACCCAGATATGAAAGGGGAGTGTAGATACAGGACGGCCTCGACCCAGATATGAAAGGGGAGTGTAGATACAGGACGGCCTCGACCCAGATATGAAAGGGGAGTGTAGATACAGGACGGCCTCGACCCAGATATGAAAGGGGAGTGTAGATACAGAAAACCAACAGATCAAGGATTTCAATTTTGAGTTTACGGATCCCCAGAGTAACACGCGAATAAAAATAAGTTCTGTGTGTCTGAAATTTTTGTTGAATCATTTCAAAATTGAACAGTTATTGCATATCAAATGTTTTTAAGTAGAAGCAATTTGTAGGCCAACCTTATTTCGTCGTGTCTTTGAGGAGAAAATCGAGTTGTTTTTTCTTTTGTCCCTGTGTTATGTGTGGGAGATCCAGGAAGTAAATGAGACGTGGTGAGGCATTAAGCTGAAGAGGTCTTTTTTGGCAACTGTTAACAGCGAATAAGGCTGTCACAGAAAGAGGTCGGCTGAAATGCGATCAACAGCGTGATGCATACTACATCCATGGTGGGTGGTGAGAGAGCGGGGGGGGGGATGGAGAAGCGGGGGAGAGGCTTTGCTGCTTGAGAGCTTTCTAAATATTTATAGAATTATTAATTTTCAAGGCCACTATTAATTGGAAAATCATATTGGGCACAATACGGATGTCTTCTTAAGGTTGTGAGTTTCTGAGCTGGGATTGGTTTAACTTGAGCCTAAATCCAGGCCTGGGGATCGTCTTTCAAGAGCTTTTTATGGGCTATTCTAGGCTCAACATGCGTTGGTGTCTATAGTAGGGTATACAAAGCTATACGTTGGAAGGTGTTCTACCCTCTAGAGGGGTTAATCATCGATGTGGCTGGCCACGAGCACGTGATCTGAGTATGGCAGTGGTCATATTCTAGTTATAACCACAAAGTCTTTGAACCATCCACTAGAGCGTTACACTCTATCCTAATACAATAAAGGCATTTTCAATTGTTTAAATCCTTTCTCATGCTAATGGAAGCGTAGAACGCTGAATACTGATACCCATATACAAACTACTGAATACTGATACACATATACAAACTACTGAATACTGATACACATATACAAACTACTGAATACTGGTACACATATTCAAACTACTGAATACTGATACACATATTCAAACTACTGAATACTGATACACATATACAAACTACTGAATACTGATACACATATACAAACTACTGAATACTGACCCGCCTGATTCAGCCAAAGGATTTCAGTATTCCAGTGTTTGCTTATAATAATAGTTTATTTGCTACAGATGTTAAAACTGGACACTAAAATCGGTTGAAATCGTAAGAGAAATAAAATCTGTGAAAAATTTTGGGTGTAAATATGGCTTACGGAAATATCTGAGGCGGTGAATGTCACTGTGGATGAGGCATACATGCTGAGGCGGTGAATGCCACTGGGGATGAGGCATACATACTGAGGCGGTGAATGCCACTGTGGATGAGGCATACATACTGAGGCGGTGAATGCCACTGTGGATGAGGCATACATACTGAGGCGGTGAATGCCACTGTGGATGAGGCATACATACTGAGGCGGCGAATGCCACTGTGGATGAGGCATACAGTCGGGCTCGTTCTAGAGATCACTTCATAATCTGACGCTGAAAGGCAAAACAGGGCAAGCGAAAAGAAGATGAATAATTGTCTATAGCAAGCCACATTTCTTCTGTTACTACCAGGGCTGTCTCGTGGTCCTATTAGCTTCAGAGTTCATGTCTTGTTCTTACTGTTGTTGTAGTTG
This sequence comes from Ariolimax columbianus, assembly GCA_036924085.1. Classification (NCBI taxonomy): domain Eukaryota; kingdom Metazoa; phylum Mollusca; class Gastropoda; order Stylommatophora; family Arionidae; genus Ariolimax; species Ariolimax columbianus. Next base: position 39,609,471 of record JAVGWX010000023.1, on the reverse strand, counting down.
TAGTTGTTGTTGTTGTAGTTGTAGTTGTTGTTGTTGTAGTTGTAGTTGTAGTTGTTGTTGTTGTTGTTGTAGTTATAGTTGTTGTTGTTGTTGCTGCTACTACCAGGGCTGTCTTATGGTCCTGTTAGCTTCAGAGTTCATGTCTTGTTCTTGCTGTTGTTGTAGTTGTAGTTGTTGTTGTTGTTGTTGTAGTTGTAGTTGTAGTTGTTGTTGTTGTTGTAGTTGTAGTTGTTGTTGTTGTTGTTGCAGTTATAGTTGTTGTTGTTGCTGCTACTACCAGGGCTGTCTTATGGTCCTGTTAGTTTCAGAGTTCATGTGCTGCTGCTGCTGTTGTTGTTGTTTTTGTTTTTGTTGTTGTTGTTGTTGTTGTTGTTGTTGTTGCTGCTGCTGCTGCTCCTGCTGCTGTTGCTGTTGTTGTTGTTGTTGATGCTACTACCAGGGCTGTCTTATGGTCATGTTAGTTTCAGAGTTCATGTCTTGTTGTTGTTGCCGTTGTTGTTGTTGAATGCCTACAATGAGTAAGTTTACCGTTTTATGCCCCATGAAAAGGGCGTTAAGTGGCGTGTTGTAGTAGCTTCCATCACATCCCGAAGATGTTGATAAAGATGGACCGCAGTCATCTAAGCTGGTGTGTAATGCTTGGCTTCATTTGTGCGACTCTCACTACTACGGGGACCACATCGATCTACATCTCGTCAGCCAGACTATCAAGAAAACAGCATGTTTTTATTACAACACTGATTTCTGAAGATGTTATCACTAGCATGACACCAAGTTGAGTAGACCAGAACCACTGTAACATTCCAATCACAGCAGCTGTCTAAACACGGTTGTTGATGGGACTAACAAACACAACATGAGGAAAACCCATTGATATTTCCACTGCTGCTGAGAATAGGCGAATACAACTTCCAGTAAGGAGACCAGCTCCAGCATGTGACCATATGCTCCACTTGGAGCGACATGGTGATTTACTCAAAACTGTAATGGTTGGTTCAGTTTCAAGTCTGCGTGCTATAAGAATTCTCTCCGTGGCCCAGATTCAAGTCTGCGTGTTATAAGAATTCTCTCCGTGGCCCAGATTAAAGTCTGCGTGCTATAAGAATTCTCTCCGTGGCCCAGATTAAAGTCTGCGTGCTATAAGATTTCTCTCCGTGGCCCAGATTCAAGTCTGCGTGTGACAAGATTTCTCTCCGTGGCCCAGATTCAAGTCTGCGTGTTATAAGAATTCTCTCCGTGGCCCAGATTCAAGTCTGCGTGTGACAAGATTTCTCTCCGTGGCCCAGATTCAAGTCTACGTGTTATAAGAATTCTCTCTGTGGCCCAGATTCAAGTCCGCGTGTTATAAAACTTCACTCTGTGGCCCAGATTAAGTCTGCGTGTTATAAGAACTATATCTTTTCGTTACATGCTGTCAAGGTCAGGAGTTAATTTCAAAGAGACCTCGTTGACAACAAAAGAACATCGTCTGACCTTTTCACAGTGACCTTTTCACGGTCGACTTGCTCTGCTTTCAGGAGAAAGGACAAGGAGAGACTCGCTTGTGCTTGAAAGCAGCAACATCGTTAGTAGACAAAGCAAGTGAAATTGCGAGTATTTGTTTTTTTTTCAAAGAATATCCCATGACAAAGTGTTGTAAAACTAAACTTTCAAGTTTTCATGATTTGTTCCTCTAGTAAGATCGACAAAAAGATCAAACCCCAACTTTCAAGTTTCCATGATCTGTTTATCTGATGAGGGCAATAGTGAGCTGGCCGTGTGAGGCAGCATTAAACAATGAGAAAGAATTCTTTATTCTGGTTTAATATTAACCCCATTAAATTCACATATTGCGATCTCACTAATTTTGTGCAGCACAATTCGTCAACTGAAATAATACGAACAATATGTCGGCGTAAACTATTCAATGTGTAACTATTCATTTCTGAAATTCAGAAACCAGTTGTCTGTTTTTAGTAATGGTTTTCAAAACAAAATTACAGGATTGAAAATATGCGTCGTACAACTACCCAGAAAACAACAAATTGTCCTGTAAACCTGGCACGAACCAGCAACCTACAACTTTATAAATTCTACCCAATAATAAATATGAGCTTTGATATAAATTGATACCGAGTGTCATGCAATATTGTGACGGACGAACAATACAAACGGTGCGAATTATTACAGCATATAAGAGCAAAGTGAAGACAATAATAAAGCATGAATGACTCTTAGAACGCATTGATGACTTAAGGACTATAGGAAGACAATGATGACTTAAGGACAATAACAAGACATTAATGACTATAAGAACGCATTAAGAACTATAACAAGACAATGCCTTTAGGAACGCATTAAGGACAATAAGAACGGACACAGCAACTCATTAAGGACAATAATATTGTAGAAAACAATACCCTAATTAACAGTCTTGACATACAACCACCTTCTATCTTGGAATGTTGAGCGGTACATATTTATCCTTTTAGTTGACTAGCCCATAATTATTGACGATTTTGTTGCTAAATGTATCTGCAGAATGAGGAGGAAGCCAGCGCATTGCACACCATTTTCAGTTGTTGTTTGCGACATACTTGACAAGGTTAATATTATATGCTTCACTTTCTGGGTCAGACAACATTCGTGCGACGTTTATATATCTCAGATTCTGTTACCCCCTTTCAGAACCAAGGAGACATATTACCATCATCAATGGCGCATCAGTCTAGGCAGACCATGCGCACGGCGCCCTGTGAGTTTTGTCCATCTCTGTCTCCTGTATTTCGATACCGTTTGCTATGGCTGTAAATGTATATCCGCGAGTGACAGTCCCTTCCACAGATCGTACAACCTATTACCAGCACACAGCCATTTACATGTCAATTTTCAGACATACGTCTCACCTTCGATTCTTCCTGTACAGAGCCAGGTCAATTTATCACCAGCGCATAGCAGTACGTTCGTGCTTTCCTGGAGCCAGCTCACAGAACAACAATCACACAGAAAATAACAAATGTCACAAATGATAACACGAGGCTCGTGGCGCCCGTCCTCTGGTAATGTTCTCGCGCAACCAATCATCTCATTCGTTGTGGACGTGCCAGTTGGGCTGTCTGTCTATGGGTGTGTGTCGTCATATACAAGCTACCCAGATACCCCTACCACCTCTCAACACAATCTAATCTACAATTTATATTTCTTTAGGTGATCAAGTGGTTTATATTGATCTAAATACAAAAAAAGTGTGTGTCTAATGCTGATATCCCTGGATCTCTACACGTAATATCTCGATGCTGTAAAAACATAAACGTGCAACTGTATCATCTTCTTATTTGACATGGTAAAGAAAACCGTACAAAAGATGGATCGAGGAGAAGCCAAGGGAATAGGAACATTATTGTTTCAATTTCACACACCCCCACCCCCACCACCTCATCCCCCGACACAAAGGCCAACAACTACACTTGCTGGTTATAGAGAACGAGCATTCTTGCAGTAGAGGAGATCTGTCTTTCATGTTGTAATTGCTTGCTCCATGCACAACTCTACTTTGTCATCTCTTACAACATGAAGGCAGTGGACATATTTTTTACAACCACGGATCACTAATAGAGCATGGGCGTCATGATGGATCTCAGTAAGATCGCCCATGTTAGATCCCCATGCTAAACCAGATTGGATTGGCTGCGATATTTGCACCTTTCGGTCCGACACACCCGTCTGTGGCAGGACATATCCCCTGATTCAACCTCTAACGTGCAAGTCAATAACTGATAGCATGGGCTCTCCCATTTTGGTCTTTTCAAACTCATCATATCTCTCCACTTTCATATCTTTGTAACACCAACATGCGGCTAGTCTCAAGAATGGAGGAATCATATTCAGTAATGTGTTATACATCTTATAAATTATACAATCTCAGAATACACGCGGTGAAACGAAATCAGCTGAGGACTTTTTTTAAATCCCAAAATGTTCTGCTAACGGCCAAATTGTTTCGGTTTTTGGCAGCTACAGTTCGGAAATATCAGGCAGATCGTGCACGAAAATGGCTGAAGCTGATATTAAATAGCATGGCGGAAATTCAAATGTGACCTACGAAGAGTCCAAAAGGCTTATTAGGGCCAGATACATGGCCAAATGGGAAACAGAGCATACTGGCTACACAAAAAATGATGCCTATTACCAGTTGAACAGAAGAGCGCAGGTCGTGGTCTTCAGACTCCGCACAGGCCACAACAGACTGAGGTACCACCTATTCAATAAACTGAAGATAGGTGGCACTGGCGAATGCACTTGTAGTACTGGGAAAATGACCGCTGAACATCTGCTGCAAAACTGCTCGACATACGAGGACCAGAGAAAGCACATGTGGCCATCACCAGTGGCAACACTAAACAAGCTCTATGGCAGTGTCGACAGCCTCAGGATGACAGCTGCTTTCTTCGAACAAATACAGGTTGACGTTTGACAGCGTACGAAGAAGAAGAGGACGAAGAAGAAGAGAAAGAAGAAGAAGAAGAAGAAATAGCATGGCGGGAACAGTATGTCTATGAATCGTCAAGGAAGTTCGAATCCTTTCAGTCTGCTATACACTCATACTGTGGTCATCTTTGTTCAATAAGCCGAAGCAGGGAATGATGCTAACACAATGGTGGTCCAACTAATGATGTCTCAGAACTAAATCAGTGAGCAATTAGTGCGAGATACAAAAACGAGCCAAATAGCAGATGCATAACGAAACTTCACAAATTATGATGGCTGCAAACTAGTATCTGTCATGACACCACACAACTGGCACACAATTATCCTAACAAGCTAACCAACACGATGAACGTGTAAAACAGGACAGATTACAAGTTGTATGGTAACTACAAAAGCACCATTATGCAAATCAAACCAGAGAATCTATTTTTTAAACACGATCAAAATGATGGATTTACACGAAACAAAACAAAACGTTATGCCAGCTAAATGTGCCACCATCAATAAAATTAGAACAAAAAGTCCCTCACATTGAACAAAATAGTCGTGCTTCCTTGAATGTGTGGGAAAATGTGTAACTTGTCGGCGGATGAATATATGATCAACTTCTGTAGCGGTTATACGGCTCCCCAGAACATCGCATTGGACACGTTCCAGAGTATCGAGTCACCAATTGCGTTTTGTTGAAATCTCTGAGCGATTATGTAATAATTGTGTTAGATGAAATAGAGTGGTTGCAAACTGACTTGAAGAAGGAAGGACCTGGTTGACAGATAGAAGGAACTGGTGGACAGAAGGAAGGAACTGGTGGACAGAAGGAAGGAACTGGTGGACAGAAGAAAAGAATTGGTGGACAGAAGGAAGGAACTGGTGGACAGACGGAAGGAACTGGTGGACAGAAGGAAGGAACTGGTGGACAGAAGGAAGGAACTGGTGGACAGAAGAAAAGAATTGGTGGACAGAAGGAAGGAACTGGTGGACAGACGGAAGGAACTGGTGGACAGAAGGAAGGAACTGGTGGACAGAAGGAAGGAACTGGTGGACAGAAGAAAAGAATTGGTGGACAGAAGGAAGGAACTGGTGGACAGACGGAAGGAACTGGTGGACAGAAGGAAGGAACTGGTGGACAGAAGGAAGGAACTGGTTGACAGATAGAAGGAACTGGTGGACAGAAAAAAGGAACTGGTGGACAGAAGAAAAGAATTGGTGGACAGAAGGAAGGAACTGGTGGACAGACGGAAGGAACTGGTGGACAGAAGGAAGGAACTGGTGGACAGAAGGAAGGAACTGGTGGACAGAAGGAAGGAACTGGTTTACAGAAGAAAGGAACTGGTGGACAGAAGGAAAGAACTGCTGGACAGAAGGAACTGGTTTACAGAAGGAAGGAACTGGTGGACAGAAGGAACTGGTTTACAGAAGGAAGGAACTGGTTTACAGAAGGAAGGAACTGGTGGACAGAACGCAGGAACTGGTGGACAGAAGGAAGGAACTGGTGGACAGAACGCAGGAACTGGTGGACAGAAGGAAAGAACTGGTTTACAGAAGGAAGGAACTGGTGGACAGAACGCAGGAACTGGTGGACAGAAGGAAGGAACTGGTGGACAGAAGGAAGGAACCGGTTTCCACAGGAAGGAACTGGTGGACAGAAGGAAGGAACCGGTTTACAGAAGGAAGGAACTGGTGGACAGACGGAAAGAACTGGTGGACAGAAGGAAAGAACTGGTGGACAGAAGGAAAGAACTGGTGGACAGAAGGAAGGAACTGGTTTCCAAAAGGAAAGAACTGGTGGACAGAAGGAAGGAACTGGTGGACAGAAGGAAGGAACTGGTGGACAGAAGGAAAGGACTGGTTTACAGAAGGAAGGAACTGGTTGACAGAAGGAAGGAATTGGTTTACAGAAGGAAAGAACTGGTGGACAGAAGGAAGGAACTGGTTTACAGAAGGAAGGAACTGGTTTACAGATCGAAGGAACTGGTTTACAGAAGGAAGGAACTGGTTGACAGAAGGAAGGAACTGGTTTACAGAAGGAAAGAACTGGTGGACAGAAGGAAGGAACCGGTTTACAGAAGGAAGGATCTGTTTGACTGAAGGAAGGAACTGGTGGACAGAATGAAGGAACTGGTTTACAGAAGGGAGTAACCGGTGGACAGAAGGAAGAACTGGTTTACAGAAGGGAGGAACTGGTTTACAGAAGGAAGGAACTGGTTGACAGTAGGAAGGAACTGGTTGACAGAATGAAGGAACTGGTTTACAGAAGGGAGTAACCGGTGGACAGAAGGAAGAAACTGGTTTACAGAAGGGAGGAACTGGTTTACAGAAGGAAGGAACTGGTTTACAGAAGGTAGGAACTGGTGGACAGAAGGAAGGAACTGGTGGACAGAAGGGAGGATCTTGTTGACAGAAGGAAGAATAATAAGGTGAGCAAAAAAAGATATTGTTAGACGAATACACGAGAGACACGATTATTTCATAAATACTAAAGAAAGAAAAGAGAGTTTGTCTAATGAATACCTAATACAATATTGATGAATACACAAGAAAGAGGGATTGTCCCGATGGATACCAAAGGTGTGTGATTCAACTAAAAAAGAGAGATTTTACTGATGGGTACCAAAGGTGTGTGATTAAACTAGAAAAGAGAGATTTCACTGATGTGTACCAAAGATGTGTGATTCAACTAGATAAGAGAGATTTCACTGATGTGTACCAAAGATGTGTGATTCAACTAGAAAAGAGAGATTTCACTGATGCGTACCAAAGATGTGTAATTCAACTAGAAAAAGAGAGATTTCACTGCCGGAAAAAAACTTGACGTATACATTGGAAAAGAGAGATTACTTATGATTACCCCAGAAGATGTTGATATATTTGTACGAAAAGAGATTACGTATGACTACCCCAGATGATGTTGATATATTTGTGCGAAAAGAGATTACTTATGACTTCCACAGAAGAGGTTGATAAATTTTGGCAAAAAGAGAGATTACTTATGACTACCCCAGAAGAAGTTGATAAATTTGTGCAAAAAGAGAGATTACTTATGACTACCCCAGAAGAAGTTGATAAATGTGTGCAAAAAGAGAGATTACTTATGACTACCCCAGAAGAAGTTGATAAATTTGTGCGAAAAGAGAGATTACTTATGACTACCCCAGAAGATGTTGATAGATTTGTGCAAAAAGTGATATCTTATTGGAGTTTACGATATGCCAGTGTGGTTCGACGAGACAAGATATTTTTCTGATGAATACCAAAGAAAATATCGACGAATACATGGGACAAGAAGCACTTTTCTGAAGGAAACAAGAGAATTGACGAGCAAATAAGAGATCCTTCATAATGATTACTGAAGAAGTGAGAGAGACTTAAAATTATGAATGCCTGAGAAATGAAAGAGCTCATTGAACAAATGAAAAAAGATATCACTTCCTGAATATGTGGTGAAAAGAAAGATACACAGATTACCTGAAAAAACAAGTTTTCTTAAGCGACGAATGTGCGAAAATAAAAATACTAATCAGAAATTTCTGAACAAATAATTACTGGCCTGTATTGCTTACTTTTGAGCGAACTTTGAAGCGTCTCTAAAAAAATACTTGATTATTGAATTAAGACACTGCAGAGAAGGTAGCTGCCGAGCGGTAAATCGATCCATGTGGCTGAGCTCAAGTCTGATATCAGCTGAGATCCACGAGAGCTCAGGAATGTGGCCTCGTAACTTTGGAAGTTTCCAGGGACAATCAGGCAAAGTGCGAACATAGTTTCATTAAGAAGGACTGGGTGGGGTTTAACTTAAGTTTGCACCTGTGGGAGTGTGGGGGGGGGGGGGGGTTATCCGATATGTATATGTGGGGTGGGGGGGGGGTGTAACAGTATCGTATGTGTGGGGTGTGTGGAAGTATGGGGGAGGGGTGTAACAGTGACAAATGTGAATTTTACAGATTTTGGAACGTATATCTATAACTGTTATGGGAAGTATGCTTCTGTGAGAGTGTGTTGTGTGAAGTGTGCTTCTGTGAGAGTGTGTTGTGTGAAGTGTGCATCTGTGAGAGTGTGTTGTGTGAAGTGTGCTTCTGTGAGAGTGTGTTGTGTGAAGTGTGCATCTGTGAGAGTGTGTTGTGTGAAGTGTGCATCTGTGAGAGTTTGTTGTGTGAGGTGTGCTTCTGTGAGAGTGTGTTGTGTGAAGTGTGCATCTGTGAGAGTGTGTTGTGTGAAGTGTGCATCTGGGAGAGTTTGTTGTGTGAAGTGTGCATCTGTGAGATACGATAAATATGGCTGGGGCATGCCGGGAGAGAGATAAGATGGCTGGCGCATGTCGGAACAGAGATAAGATGGCTGGGGCATATCGGGAGAGAGATAAGATGGAGATGGCTGGCGCATGTCGGAACAGAGATAAGATGGCTGGGGCATATCGGGAGAGAGATAAGATGGAGATGGCTGGGGCATGCCAGAGAGAGATAAGATGGTTGGGGCATGCCAGAGAGAGATAAGATGGCTGGGGCATGCCAGAGAGAGATAAGATGGCTGGGGCATGCCAGAGAGAGATACGATGGCTGGGGCATATCAGAGAGAGATAAGATGGCTGGGGCATGCCGGGAGAGAGATGAGATGGAGATGGCTGGGGCATATCGGGAGAGAGATGAGATGGAGATGGCTGGGGCATATCGGGAGAGAGATGAGATGGAGATGGCTGGGGCATGCCAGAGAGAGATAAGATGGTTGGGGCATGCCAGAGAGAGATAAGATGGCTGGGGCATGTCAGAAAGAGATACGATGGCTGGGGCATGCCAGAAAGAGATACGATGGCTGGGGCATATCAGAGAGAGATAAGATGGCTGGGGCATGTCATAGAGAGATAAGATGGATTCTTCACCTCGTTCTCTGTGGTTTCCTGCCTTCTTGACAATCTCCACCTGTTGGAATTCCTGACCTATTAATGTGTGAATTCCTGATCTCCTCTTGTGTCGAGTACCAACCTCTTCCTGCGGATTCTATACATCATCTTCTTGAATAAGTCCACGCTGATTTGTCACAAACGGAAACTAAAAAGATTGTGCATGGGCTTAGCAGTCTGACCATACCAAATACGTTTCTACAGAAACCGTTACTGTATGAGTGCAGAGGTTGATTTGGCGCCGGAATCCAAATCTTAGTAGGAACGCCCCACCACATCATATAGGTTGCTGTAACTGAGAGGTAAGGTATTCCCGTCTCTAAAAACGACCGAACAAAAGAGCGAAACGGTTGGTGTTCGAATCCTATAGTTTCAAGCGTCTTTAGGTCTCAGTCGAAGCTAGACTTGCGCCTTGTCTTATTAGAGACGGACGATAAACTCGGAGGTCCATTACACACTCTTTGCACATAACATAACCCTTGACAGTTGAAAACAAAAGGTGAAGGGTGTTGGACGATCTCCGTAACAATGTCTAAGGTAACATCGACATTCCTACCCACAATGACATGCGTGATTGACAGGCGGTCTCTCTATCATAAAGACAGAACGAACCAATAACCTGTTTGTCTGTACGATGGAACGAACCAATCACCTGTTTGTCTGTACGATGGAACAAACCAATCACCTGTTTGTCTGTGCGATGGAACGAACCAATAACCTGTTTGTCTGTGCGATGGAACGAACCAATCACCTGTTTGTCTGTGCGATGGAACGAACCAATCACCTGTTTGTCTGTTTGGTGGAACGAACTAATCACCTGTTTGTTTGAACGATAGAACGAACCAATCACCTGTTTGTCTGTGCGATGGAACGGACCAATAAACTGTTTCTCTGTACGATGTAACGAACCAATCACCTGTTTGTCTGTACGATGGAACGAATCAATCACCTGTTTGTTTGAACGATAGAACGAACCAATCATCTGTTTGTCTGTACAATGGAACAAACCAATCACCTGTTTGTCTGTACGATGGAAAGAACCAATAAACTGTTTGTCTGTACGATGTAACGAACCAATCACCTTTTTGTCTGTACGATGGAACGAACCAATCACCTGTTTGTCTGTACGATGTAACGAACCAATCACCTGTTTTTCTGTACGATGGAACGAATCAATCACCTGTTTGTCTGTACGATGGAACGAACCAATAAACTGTTTGTCTGTACGATGTAACGAACCAATCACCTGTTTGTACGATGTAACGAACCAATCACCTGTTTGTCTGTACGATGGAACGAACCAATCACCTGTTTGTCTGTACGATGGAACGAACCAATCACCTGTTTGTCTGGGCGATGGAACGAACCAATCATATGTTTGTCTGTACGTCGGAACGAACCAACCACCTGTTTGTCTGTACTATGGAACGAACCAATCACCTGTTTGTCTGTACTATAGAACGAACCAATCACCTGTTTTTCTGTACGCTGGAATGCAAGTATGTACAAGAAATTATGCTAACACCCCCACGGGTAGAAGAAGAACGAATAGGAAGACGATCATAAGATAATGTGTGCTGTATCATCATAATGTGGTTAATGTAAGGTCAGGTCATTCCGTAACCGGTGATGTCGTTAGTTGAAGAAACTTCCCACAACTCCAATGCCACCATTCTCTGTCAGTGATCGCTGACTACCTCCCCTGGTCGGAGATTGATCCATTCTTTTATGTTGTCCTCCCACATCTTTTTGGGACGACCTCTTCGTCGTCTGCTTCGGATCCTTCCGTGCAGGATGGTATTTACAAGACCATTTGATCTCGATTCGAAACAAGCGAATTTCCTTCTTTTGACAGATGCTAAGAGGTTTTCAAAAGGTCATATTGCTGTTTCAAATGAGAAATGTCAAACATTCTCCAAAATACGAACACAGTAATACTCTCTATGACAGATTATCACTTGCTCAGCCACAAAACATCTTGGATAGGTAGGTGAAAGTACTGAGCTCAGCCACCATCAGAACATCTTGGTAAGGTAGGTGAATGTACTGATCTCAGCCACAAAACATCTTGGTAAGGTAGGTGAAAGTGCTGAGCTCACCCACATATTATCTTGGCAAGGTAGGTGAAAGTGCTGAGCTAAGCTACAAAACATCTTGGTAAGGTAGGTGAAAGTACTGAGCTCAGCTACTGACAGAACATCTTGGTAAGGTAGATGAAAGTACTGAGCTCAGCCACAAAACATCTTGGTAAGGTAGGTGAAAGTACTGAGCTCAGCCACCAACATCTTGGTAGGGTAGGTGAAAGTACTGAACTCAGCCACAAAAACTCTTGGTAAGGTAGGTGAAAGTGCTGAGCTCAGCCACAAAACATCTTGGTAAGGTAGGTGAAAGTGCTGAGCTCAGCTACAAAACATCTTGGTAAGGTAGGTGAAAGTGCTGAGCTCAGCCACAAAACATCTTGGTAACGTAAGTGAAAGTACTGAGCTCAGCCACAAAACATCTTGGTAGGGTAGGTGAAAGTACTGAGCTCAGCCACCCACAGAACATTTTGGTAAGGTAGGTGAAAGTACTGAGCTCAACCACAAAACATCTTGGTAAGGTAGGTGAAAGTGCTGAGCTCAGCTACAAAACATCTTGGTAAGGTAGGTGAAAGTGCTGAGCTCAGCTACAAAACATCTTGGTAAGGTAGGTGAAAGTGCTGAGCTCAGCCACAAAACATCTTGGTAACGTAAGTGAAAGTACTGAGCTCAGCCACAAAACATCTTGGTAGGGTAGGTGAAAGTACTGAGCTCAGCCACCCACAGAACATTTTGGTAAGGTAGGTGAAAGTACTGAGCTCAACCACAAAACATCTTGGTAAGGTAGGTGAAAGTAATGAGCTCAGCCACAAAACATCTTGGTAAGGTAGGTGAAAGTACTGAGCTCAGCCACAAAACATCTTGGTAAGGTAGGTGAAAGTACTGAGCTCAGCCACAAAACATCTTGGTAAGGTAGGTGAACGTACTGAGCTCAGCCACACACAGAACATCTTGGTAAGGTAGGTGAAAGTACTGAGCTCAGCCACCCACAGCACATCTTGGTAGGGTAGGTGAAAGTACTGATCTCAGCCACAAAACATCTTGGTAAGGTAGATGAAAGTGCTGAGCTCAGCTACAAAACATCTTGGTAAGGTAGGTGAAAGTACTGAGCTCAGCAACCCACATAACATCTTGGTAAGGTAGGTGAAAGTACTGAGCTCAGCTACAAAACATCTTGGTAAGGAATGTGAAAGTGCTGAGCTCAGCCACAAAACATCTTGGTAAGGTAAGTGAAAGTACTGAGCTCAGCCACAAAACATCTTGGTAGGGTAGGTGAAAGTACTGAGCTCAGCCACTCACATAACATCTTGGTAAGGTAGGTGAAAGTACTGAGCTCAGCCACAAAATATCTTGGTAAGGTAGGTGAAAGTACTGAGATCAGCCACAAAACATCTTGGTAAGGTAGTTGAAAGTACTGAGCTCAGCCATAAAACATCTTGGCAAGGTAAGTGAAAGTACTGATCTCAGTCATAAAACATCTTGGCCAGGTAAGTGAAAGTACTGATCTCAGTTATAAAACATCTTGGCAAGGTAAGTGAAAGTACTGGGACCGTGTTTTTTTGTTTAAACCTTATTCTCAAAATATTCAATAACATGATCGATGTGCGTCTTTTAGCGTGAGAAATACAAAATATCGAACAGACATAAAGGTGGGGAGACCTTGTTCACCTGCAAATGTTAGGTAAGCAGATAACCTATAAACGGAATTATCACAATCAAACGAGTCTGCAACATTTATCTCACAGACTCGATCCTCTTATTTACCTCATTAGGTCCTAGACTCATCTTTTATAGCAGCTATCTCCGACCCATGTCGTTAGAAAAGATAAATTGCTGACCATTGACTCAATGACGTACGCAAACAAGATCGTTTTCTACTCTCTCATGTTTGTTTTAAAATAAAGACGCTTTTTTCTCTCATAAAAGTAGCTCTCATCTCGTGCCATGACAGTTTTTCCATCAAAGAGCCACATTTATTTGCCTCATAAACATGGCGGACTGTCCCTGGTGTCTCTCGTCGCAAAACCGTTTTTTTAGTCAAATAACCACACATAATTCCCCCATAAACTTGACGGGTTAACCCGGGTGTCTCTTTGTGTTATGCGTCCCTCAAATAACCACACATAATTCCCCCATAAACTTGACAGGTTAACTCTGGTGTCTCTCTGCGTCAAGAAATTTTTCTTCTAATACCCACATCTGTTCTCCCCATAAACTTGACAGTTTATACCAAGTTTCTCTTTGCGTGATGTAATTTGTCCCTCAAATACCCACATCTTTTTCCCCATAAACTTGACAGTTAATGTATCTGTACATGGTGCACTTTGTCCCTCAAATAATCACATCTTATCCCCTCATAAACTTGACGGCCAGCATTGAATTTTTCATGTCGGCACACATCCACACCCATAAAACAAAAACTATATCAATTTCCCTGACCAATTAGGCGTTCTTTGTTATTCTACACATCGTCACCAAACAGTGTATCTCCCAAATTGGCTGTCACTCTGTAATGCTCATGCAACCGACAAGACAAACCTAGAAACAAATTAAACCAATTTAAGCTAAGAACATCAGCAAAATAATATCGTCGTATTCATTATCGTGGTTTCTTAAAATTGTCGTATTGTATTAATCCAACTATATGAACCCCAGGGATAAAAGAATAGGCTCACTGCCACACTTACATTATGCCAAATTCGACTAAAAGAGGCTGTGTAGACAATTTCATATTGTAAAAAAAAGAACATTGCCACTGTAACCAACCACTTTAAAACTGGGCTACAGTTAAAATCTCTTCCTGGCATATTGCAACGAAAGAGTGAATGATTGCAAATACTTGCATGCAGGTTTCCTGAAGAGGAGGCAAGCTACTGTGGAGGTCTATGCTTTCCATTAGAGCGAAAAGGTGAGTGATTGATATCAGTACCTGGTAGGTGTGGCTCTGATAGCTGTCAACAGTTATCTCTGCTGCCCCATTCACCAGTCCAGGTAATATCAGTTGGAGGGAGTTAACTCACTTGGAATGCAGGGATAAGTGGTGAAACATCAGCTGGAGGGAGTTAACTCACTTGGAATGTAAGGATAAGTGATGACACATCAGTTGGAGGGAGTTAACTCGCGTAGAATGTAGGGATAAGTGATGAAACATCAGCTGGAGGGAGTTAACTCACTTGGAATGTAAGGATAAGTGATGACACATCAGTTGGAGAGAGTTAACTCGCGTAGAATGTAGAGATAAGTGGTGAAACATCAGCTGGAGGGAGTTAACTCACTTGGAATGTAATGATAAGTAATGAAACATCAGTTGGAGGGAGTTAACTCACTTGGAATGTAAGGATAAGTAATGAAACATCAGTTGGAGGGAGTTAACTCACTTGGAATGTAAGGATAAGTAATGAAACATCAGTTGGAGGGAGTTAACTCACTTGGAATGTAGGGATAAGTGATGAAACATCAGTTGGAGGGAGTTAACTCACTTGGAATGTAGGGATAAGTGAGGAAACATCAGTTGGAGGGAGTTAACTCACTTGGAATGTAGGGATAAGTGATGAAACTTCAGTTGGAGGGAGTTAACTCACTTGGAATGTAGGGATAAGTGATGAAACATCAGTTGGAGGGAGTTAACTCACTTGGAATGTAGGGATAAGTGATGACACATCAGTTGGATGGAGTTAACTCACTTGGAATGTAGGGATAAGTGGTGAAAAATCAGCTGGAGTGAGTTAGCTCCAGTGGAATGTAGGGATAAGTGGTGTAATTTCAGGTAAAGAGACCCAACTCGGAATGAATGCAAAAGTGTTGTAATATTAATTGTAGAGAGTTCATTCACTTGGACTGTAGAAATAAGAAATGCAATAAAAGATGGAAGATGTAATTACGAAACAGAATGCAGAATAGCCCAAGCGAAATCGGTCTTCCAGACCATGAAAGGGATATTGTGCAAGAAAACCGTATCGCTACGTTGATCCGGGGGGGGGGGGGGGGGGGCGATCTCTTCTTACCTCACTCTGTTTCATTTGACTCTGTCCAACAATCACACTCCTGCACAACTTTTACACGCGCCCTCATGGTGAGGCCCTTCCATTGGACTTTGGTTGGGCTAGCTTCTGAGGGCGCACAAACCTAGCATAGGTACATACAGACGCACACATGCATCCAAGCACTGGTTTATGCGCCCTGATATCGCCTAATGGACTACGGTCTGGGGTGGAATGGGCGCGCCTCCGCCAATAGAAACTAGTGAGGCAAACATCTAAGCAACAACAACATCGCTACGTGGAACCAGTACTGACATATACCAACGAATTGTGGACAATCAAGCGCATTAATGTTTGGAAGTAACGGAGATGTGGTTTTACATAAGAATGCTGCGGATCCCAAGGACTGCAATGACGTCTAATGATACAGTACTCGGACGGGCGCAAACACAACTCATGGATCAGAACACGCCAGTCATTGGTGGGCATGCTATGAGAGGAGTCGGCTTGGAGCACGTCGTGACAGCAGAAAAGAGAGACAGGGGAAGGCACAGAGAGAAGATGTTGGACAGCTTGAGAGACAGAAGAAGGCAGAGAGAGAAGATGTTGGACAGCCTGAGAGACAGAAGAAGGCAGAGAGAGAAGATGTTGGACAGCTTGAGAGACAGAAGAAGGCAGAGAGAGAAGATGTTGGACAGCCTGAGAGACAGAAGAAGGCAGAGAGAGAAGATGTTGGACAGCTTGAGAGACAGAAGAAGGCAGAGAGAGAAGATGTTGGACAGCCTGAGAGACAGAAGAAGGCAGAGAGAGAAGATGTTGGACAGCCTGAGAGAATGGCATGGGTAACAACAGAGTTGATAGACGCGGCTGGAAGTCCATGATCGCCAACCGACAAGTCAGGTAATGCTGATGCCTGGGCAGGCCTCACAGTGCGACTTAGTCTGACGCTCTCGCTGCAGTGGAACGAGTGACACTGGTAATCTCAAAAGTAATAAATCCACGAGGTGACTGGAGAATAAGAGATCAGTCATAGCTCGAGTGCAACATCATTCCGGCAGTACAGTAGTGCGACCAAATAGATGTTGGGCAAATACGACAAGGATGAAATGAACCTGAAGATAATTTTCTAAGAAGATCAGCTGCAGGGAGTGATTAGGTATAAGGAATGTAGTATCACCTGACGGGAGTTAACTCGTAATTAGGTATAAGGAATGTAGTATCACCTGACGGGAGTTAAATCGTAATTAGGTATAGGGAATGTAGTATCACCTGACGGGAGTTAACTCGTAATTAGGTATAAGGAATGTAGTATCACCTGACGGGAGTTAACTCGTAATTAGGTATAAGGAATGTAGTATCACCTGACGGGAGTTAACTCGTAATTAGGTATAAGGAATGTAGTATCACCTGACGGGATTTAACTCGTTGTGATTAGGTATAAGGAATTTAGTATCACCTGACGGGAGTTAACTCGTAATTAGGTATAAGGGATGTAGTATCACCTGACGGGAGTTAACTCGTTGTGATTAGGTATAAGGAATTTAGTATCACCTGACGGGAGTTAACTCGTAATTAGGTATAAGGGATGTAGTATCACCTGACGGGAGTTAACTCGTAATTAGGTATAAGGAATGTAGTATCACCTGACGGGAGTTAACTCGTTGTGATTAGGTATAAGGAATTTAGTATCACCTGACGGGAGTTAACTCGTAATTAGGTATAAGGGATGTAGTATCACCTGACGGGAGTTAACTCGTTGTGATTAGGTATAAGGAATTTAGTATCACCTGACGGGAGTTAACTCGTAATTAGGTATAAGGGATGTAGTATCACCTGACGGGAGTTAACTCGTAATTAGGTATAAGGGATGTAGTATCACCTAACGGGAGTTAACTCGTAATTAGGTATAAGGAATGTAGTATCACCTGACGGGAGTTAACTCGTTGTGATTAGGTATAAGGAATTTAGTATCACCTGACGGGAGTTAACTCGTAATTAGGTATAAGGGATGTAGTATCACCTGACGGGAGTTAACTCGTTGTGATTAGGTATAAGGAATTTAGTATCACCTGACGGGAGTTAACTCGTAATTAGGTATAAGGGATGTAGTATCACCTGACGGGAGTTAACTCGTTGTGATTAGGTATAAGGAATTTAGTATCACCTGACGGGAGTTAACTCGTAATTAGGTATAAGGGATGTAGTATCACCTGACGGGAGTTAACTCGTTGTGATTAGGTATAAGGGATGTAGTATCACCTGACGGGAGTTAACTCGTTGTGATTAGGTATAAGGAATTTAGTATCACCTGACGGGAGTTAACTCGTAATTAGGTATAAGGGATGTAGTATCACCTGACGGGAGTTAACTCGTAATTAGGTATAAGGAATGTAGTATCACCTGACGGGAGTTAACTCGTTGTGATTAGGTATAAGGAATTTAGTATCACCTGACGGGAGTTAACTCGTAATTAGGTATAAGGGATGTAGTATCACCTGACGGGAGTTAACTCGTTGTGATTAGGTATAAGGAATTTAGTATCACCTGACGGGAGTTAACTCGTAATTAGGTATAAGGGATGTAGTATCACCTGACGGGAGTTAACTCGTAATTAGGTATAAGGGATGTAGTATCACCTAACGGGAGTTAACTCGTAATTAGGTATAAGGAATGTAGTATCACCTGACGGGAGTTAACTCGTTGTGATTAGGTATAAGGAATTTAGTATCACCTGACGGGAGTTAACTCGTAATTAGGTATAAGGGATGTAGTATCACCTGACGGGAGTTAACTCGTTGTGATTAGGTATAAGGAATTTAGTATCACCTGACGGGAGTTAACTCGTAATTAGGTATAAGGGATGTAGTATCACCTGACGGGAGTTAACTCGTTGTGATTAGGTATAAGGAATTTAGTATCACCTGACGGGAGTTAACTCGTAATTAGGTATAAGGGATGTAGTATCACCTGACGGGAGTTAACTCGTTGTGATTAGGTATAAGGAAATGTAGTATCAGGTGAAGGGAGCTAACTCGTTTGTAATGTGCAAATACTGTTGTTTAAATTTGTTCAAACCGTCCCATGATTCTGTCCGAAGCTGCAAGTTTTGGTTTCTTCACATTTGAGGGATTTTTTTCTGATAATTGTGCTGGAGCAGACTGACGAAGGTGGGTCTGGACAATGCTGGCTGTAGTACGGCGACGATAACACGACTCGCTAAAAGTCTGGAAATTTGAATGTGGGTCTGAGTAACACCAAGAACAAACGCCAGTCCAGGTTGGTTTGACGTAACGTCTGCCAACTCCAAACTGAGGATTCTTACAGACAACGCAGAAAGCATGTAGGTGGGATTACGCAGAAAGCATGTAGGTGGGATTACGCAGAAAGCATGTAGGTGAGATTACGCAGAGTTAGACACCGAACAGTCACTGTGATATGGTCCCTCAGTCAGTCCAGAAGAATTGACAAGCGTAGCCGTGTGCAGACGGCGAGTGGTCGGGAGACGTCAACATTAGGAGACAAGGAAAATACATCCGAAATATACCTGAGCATACCTAGGTGCAGAGATTTCTATCCGATGTGCTCTGCTGCAGAGGAAAGTCGCGGGACAGCAGAGATACAATAGAGACAGCAGAGATAGAATAGGGGCAGCAGAGATAGAATAGGGGCAGCAGAGATACAATAGGGGCAGCAGAGATAGAATAGGGGCAGCAGAGATAGAATAGGGGCAGCAGAGATAGAATAGGGGCAACAGAGATAGAATAGGGGCAGCAGAGATAGAATAGGGGCAGCAGAGATAGAATAGAGACAGCAGAGATAGAATAGAGACAGCAGAGATAGAATAGGGGCAGCAGACATACAATAGAGACAGCAGAGATACAATAGAGACAGCAGAGATACAATAGAGACAGCAGAGATACAATAGAGACAGCAGAGATACAATAGAGACAGCAGAGATAGAATAGAGACAGCAGAGATAGAATAGAGACAGCAGAGATACAATAGAGACAGCAGAGATAGAATAGAGACAGCAAGGAGCAGGCCTCAAAGCTAGCAGAGGCCTCGGACAGAGCACAAGGGATAGAGTGACTTACAATGACAAGATGAGAAGACAATGGATCAAACAAAACCATCAGTTACAAAAAAAGGAGAGTAGACTACCATGTTACTATGGATAGCTTCAGCTGTCTGGCAGCAGGCAATACCTTCCTATTGGAAACAAGTCATGTCAAGTCATCCTGTAACCGGCGAGGTCGATAGGGTACACATGAAGACACCCCCTCAAACCACGTCACCCCTCTGTCAGCAGCCGCTGCATGTGCCTCCTCTGGTTTGAGACCTCTTTTTGTGACGACGTTTTCTACGTCTGCCTTGCACCTTTCCGTTCAAGTTCGTATTTGCAAGACCGTTTGATCTCGATATGTGACCGTCCCAAGCGAGTGTCCCTATTGTGATGGTTGCCAAGAGGTCTTCAGAAGGCCCTATTTCTGTTTTAATTCTTTCACTCATTTCCTCATTTTTGGACTACCAATATTCAAAGTATTTGTGGTACTAGCCATTGCTCAAAATACTTAGACTACACACAACAGCCAGCTCGCGCAGAACACTTGACACAGTTGGATGTACTCACTGTCAAAAACGCCTGAACGAACAGACACGACACAGAGAAATACAAGTATGAAAAATGTGAGTTGACTGCCAGATAAAAGTCCAAATCAGGCAATAGACAGTTGTACAGGCATAACTCTATGTCCTGATCCACATGTGTCGTTCTATTAGGATGTATGACGTCAGCAGATCATGGCCAAGATGGCCGCAGCATTGGTGAGGCAGGAGTAGCGAGCAGTTATCCATGGGTAATAAGATGGAAGACCAGCAGACATTAACTGGAGTATTATTAGGAAGTATTAAGTCGCTTGTGTCGAGCCAGTAGGCTATGAGTGGAACAGATACTTAAAAGTGGGGACTGTGGCTGATGCCTCGGCAGGCCTCACAGTGCGGCTTCACGTCTACCGCTCTCGCTGCAGTGGAACGAGTGACACTAGAAAATCCAAAGGTAATAAATCCACGAGGTGACTGGAGAATTAGAGATCAGTCATAGCTCGAGTGCAACATTATTCTGGCCGTACATTAGTGCGACAAAATGGATGTTGGGGAAACACGGCAAGGATGATATCAAACTGATGGTTTTTTTTGTTTGTTAGCTTTCGCCTTATCTTATCTATTCCCAAAGGCAATGTGCGATGCACTGTGGGTTTTTTTTTGCGCCTGTCGGCTAAGTGCATCCGAACAGCATACATTTTATGTAAGGGTCTGCTTCCATATGCATTTTTTAAGTATTTGCTTCCCCGGGGTAACGGCCGGCGCAGTGATGGGGATCGAACCCAGCACCTTCAGTTGTGAGCCGTGTCACTTAAGCACTAACCCACGTCGTCTCCTGAATGGGATGATTTTCTACACCACGCAGTCCCTGCTGAAGACTGCTGGATACTACCGCTAGTCAGATAACAACCAATAAACCAGACATACAGTCTCTTGTTAAGAATGCTAGACACACTACTGTTAGCTAGTCAGACAACAGACACTAAACAAGACATACAGTCTCTGGTGAAGAATGCTGGAGACACTACTGCTAGTCAGACAACAGACACTAAACAAGACATACAGTCTCTGGTGAAGAATGCTGGAGACACTACTGCTAGTCAGACAACAGACACTAAACAAGACATACAGTCTCTGGTGAAGAATGCTGGAGACACTACTGCTAGTCAGACACTAAAAGAGCCAGTTAAAGTGGCAACATTCAGTATCGTCAAAGAAATTCCGGATACCGTGTTGACAAGCACATTGATGGTCTGGGCTTGCTCTGTTCTGATGTGGTCTCTTAGCACGACGACTCGTGGTGGTCACACATCCCTTGTAAGAGCATCAACAATCAGAAATCAGCCTTAGTAGTGTCTTCCACATCTTGCATATTCACCGGATCTCGCACTGAGATGTTATCACGTGCATTGAATTCTAAAGGAAACAATTTGTATCACGAACTTCATTACAGACGATGAGATGAAAGAGATGAAAGAGATGAGAGAGATGAAGCATTCGTGCCTACGCATTAAGTCAGAATCATTTTCGTCTCGCGGAATCTTAGAATTAATGAAACGTGGCACAGATGTAGGGGCATGTTAGTGACTATGTTGGAGAGTTATTTAGTTATTTCAGCCCTATTTGTGCATATTACGTTAACAACAAGAATATTAAGTTTACTTTTTGATTCTTCGTGTTACTGTTTTTGTACCCGGTTGTTTTATCTAATAATTTTGCAAGTCCCATGCACAACGCTGTTTAGTCGCCAAACATCTCGAGGTGTAGTGGTTCTATTCTGTCCCACTCAGTTTAGAGTATGCTGAGTTCTGACGGGATATAATGTTACCTGCATTCCATCTTCATTGTAACAGAAGAGTCCTACCTGCAGTCGGCTTTAGGAGAGCGTTGTGTACCTGCAGCAACATTTCTCAAAAGAATATGTCTACCCTAATGCAATTGCTTGCCCCATTCAGAACCTTCTTTAGTCAGATTTTACTTTAGGAACGAAGACCAATCATAGATGAAACATGTTGATTAAGACACCATCTCATGTCATAGACATTTGAAACATACTGATCAAGACCCCATCTTATGTCATAGGCAGGTGAAACATACTGATCAAAAACCCCATCTCATGTCACAGACAGGTGAAACATACTGATCAAGACACCATCTTATGTCATAGTCAGGTGAAACATACTAATCAAAAACCCCATCTCATGTCATAGACAGGTGAAACATACTGATCAAGACCCCATCTTATGTCATAGTCAGGTGAAACATACTGATCAAAACTCCATCTCATGTCATAGTCAGGTGAAACATACTGATCAAGACCCCATCTCATGTCATAGTCAGGTGAAACATACTGATCAAGACCCCATCTCATGTCACAAGTGAAACATACTGATAAAAAACCCCATCTCATGTCACAGACAGGTGAAACATACTGATCAAAACCCTATCTCATGTCACAGACAGGTGAAACATACTGATCAAGACCCCATCTCATGTCACAGACAGGTGAAACATACTGATCAAGACACCATCTTATGTCATAGTCAAGTGAAACATACTGATCAAGACCCCATCTCATGTCATAGTCAAATGAAACATACTGATCAAGACACCATCTCATGTCATAGTCAAATGAAACATACTGATCAAGACCCCATCTCATGTCATAGTCAAATGAAACATACTGATCAAGACACCATCTTATGTCATAGTCAGGTGAAACATACTAATCAAAACCCCATGTCATGCCACAGAAAGGTGAAACATACTTATTAAGATGCCAACAAATGTCACAGACAGGTGAAACATACTGATCAAGACCCCATCTCATGTCACAGACAGGTGAAACATACTGAACCAAACCCCATCTCATGTCACAGGTGAAACAATCTATCAAAATCCCACCTTCCGTTATCCTTCGTTCTCCGGTGAACAAGCTGTATCACAGCAATCATGTGAACGAGGTGGGGTATCGACATCGTAATCCCCATAGCGGCGTTCTTACTGAGAAGACTCACATTGCACGACGGCTAGTATAGCCATGGACCACCTTCCCAAGCACCCATTAGGATAGAGGAAGAGCCACTGCAACCCGCTACTAAAGGAATGTCAACAAGACTTAATCCTGCACGAGTAACTTCCAACAGCAACATCATCATGAACCACCCCTACAACTGAATTTGTACTGAAGCCTGCACAAAGCATTCCCCGCGTTCATCTTTTCTATAATCATTTCTGTGTCGTAATGAAATTGCTAACTTTTAGCACAAACCTCTTTAATCGCTTTTACGACATGCTTGGAAAATTTCAGTTGTCGTAATCTTTGCTCCGCCTAAATCCACATGTGGGAAAATGCGAACTACTTACAGCCTGACCCCGGTGCAACCACCACGCGTTTCAGTAATGAGAGACAAAAATGTCTCATAACGATTTCTTGCTTCTTTCAGCTGGTTTAGTAACATCATTTGACCTTTTTTTGTGAGAGATTTTGTGTTTTGTTCTTTTGTGCCAGCAAATGTCTAATGGAGCTGTTTACGGTGACAAGGCAGATATCATATATGGGGCCATATTACTTCCTTCCTCGCTTCAAGGCCAGGCCTGCACATACGTCCATTTGCCGAATATGCCAGCAGCTCTCATACTGGGTTTATGATATTTAAATTGTTAAAAATTCCGACGTTTTTTGAGGGGAACGCGTCTACTTGAATTCTCGTCTGGTAAATTCTCGTTAGATACGAGTGGAAAGTGCTAGAAATTGTATGATTGACGCCATTTCTACTGCGGGTACATCGACTGGCACTACTGCCAATTTATAGCTACAGTCCCCGCAGCTACTGCCAATTTACAACTACTGTCCCCACAGCTACAGTCTTTACAGCCAATTTACAGCTACTGTCCCCACAGCTACAGTCTTTACAGCCAATTTACAGCTACTGTCCCCACAGCTACAGTCTTTACAGCCAATTTACAGCTACTGTCCCCACAGCTACAGTCTTTACAGCCAATTTACAGCTACTGTCCCCACAGCTACAGTCTTTACAGCCAATTTACAGCTACTGTCCCCACAGCTACAGTCTTTTCAGCCAATTTACAGCTACTGTCCCCACAGTTACAGTCCTTACAGCTACTGCCAATTTACAGCTACAATATTCACAGCTACTGCTATTAACAGCTGCAGTTCCTACAGCTAGAGTCCCCGCAGCTACTGCTTAATTACAGCTACAATCCCCACAGCTACTGCCAAATTACAGCTACTGTTCCTACAGCCACTGCTCCTACAGCTACAACCGCTACAGCTACAACCCCAACAGCTACAACCCCTACAGCTACAACCCCTATAGCTACAACCCCAACAGCTACAACCCCTACAACTACAACCCCTACAACTACAACCCCTACAACTACAACCCCTACAGCTACAACCCCTACAACTACAACCCCTACAACTACAACTCCTACAACCCCTACAGATACAACCCCTACAGCTACAACCCTACAACTTCTCCCCATATGGCTACTCCCCCTACAGCTACTCTCCCCACAACATCCTCCATAACTACCATCACAACCAAACCACTACTACTATTCATCATCATCATGTTTCGGCCCGACTCCCTGAAACATAAGACCACCATAGATGCTCCCGTCTGGTCCTATTTTGTGCCATCTTGCTAAGTTCTGTCCCCTGAGACCCTGAAGGAACTTCCAACATCCACAGTTCGTCGCCCGGTGTATCTTGTCTCCTGTGACCCTGAAGGAACTTCCATCATCCGCAGTTCGTCGCCCGGTGTATCTTGTCCTTCCCATTGGTCTATTGCTCTGCGAGTTCCAAACAAACGCATGTCTGGTTTTGCTGACCGGCTTCAGTCTCAGAGAGTGTCCTATCTATCCTTACACCCACCGTGCCCCGTTTGTCTTCCCCCACTATGTTGGTGCTGCTCGAATCTGCGCTTACCCTTACCTCTGACCCCTAACCCGAAGTATGGAGACGGAAACGTGTTAACGAAAGTCTGCGGTCTGGATGTGATATTCTTAGTCCCAGGCCATGGTTCGACGATCGGCAGGACTGAATTAACACTCGAGTTAGGCGGCCTAATCTTATTCTCTATGGAGAATGGTACAGAGTTCCATATTGGGCAGCGAGAGCTGAGATCAAATCAGACCTTGTTAATTCTGGCGCTAGAATCTTAGTGTGTTCTCCCGTCCTAATCAACGGTTCTTGACAGATATGTCCCATCTTGTACTTCCATGTTCTGACCATCAACGGTTCTTGACAGATATGTCCCATCTTGTACTTCCATGTTCTGACCATCAACGGTTCTTGACAGATATGTCCCATCTTGTACTTCCATGTTCTGACCATCAACGGTTCTTGACAGATATGTCCCATCTTGTACTTCTATGTTCTGACCATTACCTATTGTTGAGTCTTTTTTTACGATTTATCATTTCCTTTCTTGTTTTGTTTACAGAAATCTGTAATCTCAACATCGGAGAATAAACTGTGGGTGGCATGGATAGAATAAACAAGTATAGGGAAATTTGGAGAGGTCCAGTAACGAAATAGGGGATAGATTGATCTAATTCTGTAAAGTGGACAAGCTTTGTGTATGCAACATGTATTTCTTCTTTTTTTAGGAAGAAGGCTTAGGACACCCTAGAACATTTGCAGGTTGTGTAGATTGACAAATGAGAAGTAGATTTAGGAAAAATATCAGTAAGATAATGGTTATGCACAATAAGAATGGTAAACCTATGTTTGAAGAAATGGGAAGTGGTTGGTTTGACTAAAAACAGAGATGGCAACTTATATTTGATTAGGAAGATGTTTCAAAAGAAGTGGGCAGAATATGTCAGTGATCTATTCCATGAAAACAAAGTACACAAGCCACATGTACAGAACAATGAAGGACCAGAAATACTCAAACCAGAGGTGGAGAAAACTAAGAATTGTCAGGAATATGATGACACAGTGACCTGATGGATATTGATACCAGAAGTCAAGAATATGGATTAGAGGTCAACATTAGAAATGTCATTTGTATTAGCTTTTAATGTATGATGCTGCTGAAACGTGGACAATGAATAAATAGGGGAAGGGAAGAATTGATGGCTTTGAAAACCAGAGGAACAAAAACTGCCAGACTGAAAAAGAAAGGAGAGATACTACCCTAAGCTTTATATCAAAAAGCTACCCAAGCATGGACTGGACCCATGCATACACCGACGGTTCTGTAACAAACACTACACAGAACGGAGGGGCAGGAGCATTCCCGAACCTACCAAATGGCAGAAAAATAACACTGTCATTCGCTACTGGAAAATACACAAGCAATTTCAGAGCGGAGGCAGAGGCACTGAGGGCGGCAGTTGAAGAAATGGTGACACATAAAGAAAATGAGAGCCATATAGTCCTGCTTACAGATGCTCTGGCCGTAGTCACAGCGCTAAAAAGCCAGAAAAACACTGAGCTTAATGACTTAAGAGCAGCACTCTGCCAACTGTGCCAGCAGTCCGCACCAAAAAGGGTAGTGGTACAGTGGGTCCCATCACACTGCAACATCCAAGGCAACGAGGAGGCAGACAGACTGGCAAAAGAAGGTGCAAGACTACCACAAACAGATACTAGTATGACGTACGAAGAGTCAAAACGGCTTATTAAAGCCAGATACATGACCAAATGGGAAACCGAACATACTGGTTACACCAAAAACGATGCCTATTACCAGTTGAATCGAAGAGAGCAGGTCGTTGTCTTCAGACTTCGCACTGGCCACAATAGACTGAGGTACCACCTATTCAACAAATTGAAGATAGGTGGTACCGACGAATGCCCGTGCGGTACCGGTAAAATGACCGCTGAACATCTGCTGCAGAACTGCCCGACATATGAGGATCAGAGAGAGCAGATGTGGCCATCACCAGTGGAACTGCAAGACAAGCTCTATGGCAGTGGCGAGAGCCTCAGGATGACCGCCGCTTTTTTCGAAAAAATAATGGTTACTGTCTGACTGCGTACGAAGAAGAAGAAGAAGAAAACCAGAGACAGAGAACGTTGGAGATCCATTGCAGCCGACCTTCTTAAATAAGTTTTGTAACTGGCTGAACAAATGGAGGGCCAGCAAGAATGCAACAGGAGTTATGACTAGAGAAACATTTCATTCTTTAAGACACACAACACATGCAGTATTAGAGCTAATATCATATTGTGCAGAAGAGTTGGGATTCTCATATATTGTAAGAGGAAACATTCAAACAGATGCACTGTAACGTAGGTTTGAACAGTTGGGCCAACTTGCTGGCTCGCAGTACTTTATTTTGTTTATGTCAGATCTTTGAAACCGAAAGCAAACTTCGCTAGCAGTGTATTAACCCTCTGAAAATAAATTCAGCAAAGTATTGGGAATTTCATGTTGGTGTAGATCATGTTGGTGTAGATCATGCTGGTGTAGATCATGTTGATATAGATAATGCTGGTGTAAGATCATGTTGATGTAGATCATATTGATGTAGATCATGTTGGTGTAAGATCATGTTGATGTAGATCATGTTGGTGTAGATCATGTTGATGTAGATCATGTTGGTGTAAGATCATGTTGATGTAGATCATGTTGATGTTGGTGTAGATTATGTTGGTGTAGATCATGTTAGTGTAAGATCATGTTGATGTAGATCATGTTGATGTTGGTGTAGATTATGTTGGTGTAGATCATGTTAGTGTAAGATCATGTTGATGTAGATCATGTTGATGTTGGTGTAGATCATGTTAGTGTAAGATCATGTTGATGTAGATCATGCTGATGTAGATCATGTTGATGTAGATCATGTTGATGTAGATCATGTTGATGTAGATTATGTTGATGTTGATGTAGATCATGTTGATGTTGATCATGTTGATGTAGATCATGTTGATGTAGATCATGTTGATGTAGATTATGTTGGTGTAGATCATGTTGATGTAGATCATGTTGGTGTAGATCATGTTGATGTAGATCATGTTGATGTAGATTATGTTGGTGTAGATCATGTTGGTGTAGATCATGTTGGTGTAGATCATGTTGATGTAGATCATGTTGATGTAGATCATGTTGGTGTAGATCATGTTGATGTAGATCATGTTGATGTAGATTATGTTGGTGTAGATCATGTTGATGTAGATCATGTTGATGTAGATCATGTTGATGTAGATCATGTTGGTGTAGATTATGTTGATGTAGATCAAAATGAAGTTGGTGAATTTAGCAAAGATGTTAGAGATGAATCACTTACTGTCTGTAAGGGACCAATCATTGTTACTGATGATGATTTGCAGAATGTCATTGATATGATCCCTATTTTAACATTTTTGCAGGATATTGTACATTTTCTACTATAACAGAAATCGAAATTCACTTTCTGTAAGTTGTTCATGATATTTAAATAAATGTCACACAAAGTCAATATGAGCTAACTAAAAAATTGGGCAGAGGAGGTCTTCTGTATCCTCAACCTGATGTACTTGATATTGTAATACATTCATATATTGTCACCCAAAAACTTGTTTTTGCTGATTTCGAAAGACTATTTTGAAATGTAATCCATCAACGACATCTTGTAATTACCCTTGTAACGAAAATACTCAGCGAAAAAGAAATATGTGTAAGCGGAGATTGTGCAGAATGGCATAGTATTGA
The DNA here is from genome assembly GCA_036924085.1 of Ariolimax columbianus. Classification (NCBI taxonomy): domain Eukaryota; kingdom Metazoa; phylum Mollusca; class Gastropoda; order Stylommatophora; family Arionidae; genus Ariolimax; species Ariolimax columbianus. Next base: position 39,580,778 of record JAVGWX010000023.1, on the reverse strand, counting down.
CTTAGTCACAAAATATCTCATTATGGCAGTCACAAATAAATTCGTTAACAAGAACTAGTGCAAAGGAAAAATAATACAAAGAATGAACATGCAACAAAACTAAAGCTTTAAACTGGGAAAAAACGAATTAGTTCATATGTATTTCTGATAAAAAGCGCTCAATCAAACTATACATTTCTTGTGCATATGCTGCTTGATCTCAGAATTAGTCCACAAGAGCTTTTTCTTGTTTGACCTAACCTTCAATTTGTCATTGTTGTCTAAAACCATTTCCTTTAACTACCTGTGTTGTAAAATTATTACCTTTAACTACCTGTGTTGTAACCATTACATTTAACTACCTGTGTTGTAACTATTACCTTTAACTACCTGTTTTGTAACTATCACCTTTAACTGCCTGTGTTGTAACCAATACCTTTAACTACCTGTGTTGTAACTATCACCTTTAACTACCTGTAGTGTAACCATCACCTTTAACTACCTGCGTTGTAACCATTTTCTTTAACTACCTGTGTTGTAACTATCACCTTTAACTACCTGTGATGTGAAATAAAAACTAAAGTACTTGCAATAATAAAGCGTGGTTATTGTTATTATTTGCATTCATCCAATGATTTGAAACCTTGCAGTTTACTGACGAACAAGATTCATTTTCAAGTCGCTCATATTCAAATATTTTTTCATCAAATCGAGCAAGTTTCCATGTCAACTTTGCTGGGATTGACTTAATTATTGCAAGTCATGTACAGAAAATTGTAAATAAAAGTATTAATAACATCGAAATAAAATATCCATTTGTATATTCCTCTTTCAATGAAACAATTCCCAAAGTAACCATTCTGTTCAATGCGATTTGCGTAATCATTGTAACCAAGGTCTACTCTCCGTGGCGTCATGACATGGTACTTAGGCTTTATATGTAAGGGGGGGGGGGGGGGGGGTTATTGGTTCGACACGGTCGGGGAGAGACGGTGTATGACGCCAGTTTTGGCGTGGCCTTCTCGCCTGCGTACGCTGCCTTAGCTATGCTGTGACATGTGTTCACTTATTTTTCCAACGTACATAGCTCAGTCTTCCCGCAGTCTGTGGGTCGCTGTAGTCAAGAGGTTAAGGCACTAGCATCTCAGAACGATGAACGGAAACGGTTGACGATCGAATCTCGCAAGTTTCAAGCGACCGCTGGTCTCACGGGAGGTAAGACCAGAGTGCCTGCATCCCGAGTTACCTCCAGTCGTCTCGTCCAATAGTCTTGCCACTGATCTAAGGTAACTCGGGATAAGAGGGAAATTGATGACCAACGCATTCACCCCCTCACTATAATCCTCATACAGCGCAGATCACATTATTAAGACAAAACCGACTGATAATGTAGCCATCTTTGCTTGCGATGAGCAACAATTAATTAATGATCCCAATCTTCACAATGGCTACGAAATTATTTCACAATTGTTGAAGTAATGTCTCAAAGTGCATAGCTTGTTCCAGTGAATATGGCCCCAAGTGTGGACCATCACTGGTATACTTTCGTTTACTCACACGCCTGTACTTTCTCGATGCATCTATGACCAATGTTCACCGGCAGTTCTCGATGTATCTATGACCAATGTTCACCGGCAGTTCTCGATGTATCTATGACCAATGTTCACCAGTAGTTCTCGATGTATCTATGACCAATGTTCACCGGTAGTTCTCGATGTATCTATCACATTCAACATAATGGCAAACAACAACATAAACACCTCACAATTGTTGAACTAACGTATCCAAATGCATCGTTTCTTCTAGAAAAGTGACTCCGAGGGCAGAGTATCGTTGGTGCCAGTGTTAGAACATTCACACAAAACGCACATCCTGGAGCGAGCAGTGCCCGCAGCCTGCTACACGCGTTCAACACTAACTACCCCACACACACGCACACGGGCACGTGCACACACACACACACATATTAATAAATATATATCTGGATCTTCATGACCCGTCCCTCAACGAAGCTGCGGGTTACAATTTCGGTGTTATTGGACCCTGTCTAGGGCTACGGAAGTCCACTACGTGACAATTCCTTCTCCACAGGCGTCTCGTATATTGTTGTGTACAGCAAGGGAGTGACCAACGCATTCAAGGACTTCCCTGCGGTCTCTTTTTACCTCGGGGGTACCATATTGCTGTCGCCGTGCTTCGTCTACCATGGTTCTGTCGTAACATGTGACTTGTCCATTCATGTATTGAAATTGTTTCCATGTGTTCCCGCATCATCCAACAAGGACAAATCGTCAGATATTGGAATTGTAGAACTTTTTGTATACGTTGGTTTCGGAGAGTGATTACAACCAAGCGTCTCTCAAGAGAGGCCTGGGTCACTCTCAATCTGTCCTCAAGTAATTTAGTGAGTGTTCACGTCTCAGCACACAGCAGGGAGTACCGTGAGGTTAAAGAGAGAGGCTCGTAGGTTCCTGTCTTGGTAACACACATACAAAACACACACACATACACATATAGATCAAATTTCTAGTAAAGCGTGCACCATATAGATTAAACGGCATTCATCACATGGAACGATAGAACGCAAAATAAAAAAACTGACCTTGATCACGAATGCGAACTGTGATAAGATGACTGTGATACGATGACTGTGATAATAATAATAAGAAAATCTGTAAGATGATCGATGAGAAAGCGAAGAAGGACGGCTTATACACTCTGATGAATGACCGTCCCTCTCCCCTGACACCAATAACTAAAACAGATCGCCCCCGTTATCGGTTGAGAACCAGCGTATTTCCTTGGATGTCGTTTTGGAGACGTGTACTAAAAGTTAGTCCCATAGGAGATGTTGGCTGCTGTCGCGTTCTGTGAGTTACAGATTATATTGTACTGGGTCTCAGGATTCTGTTAGTTAAAGATTATATTGTACTGGGTCTCAGGATTCTTTGACTTACAGATTATATTGTACTGGCTCTCAGGATTCTGTTAGTTAAAGATTATATTGTACTGGGTCTCAGGATTCTTTGACTTACAGATTATATTGTATTGGGTCTCAGGATTCTGTGAGTTATAGATTATTTTCTACTGGGTCTCAGGATTTTGTCAGATTCCTACTTCACTAGCTATCCTTCTGAAGAACACGGCCAGTTATCAAGTTACAGCTGGGTTGGCTGAAGCGTCTGGTTAACGATTATCAGAGGCCGAACGTTTGTCGTGAAAGGGAAGTGACGGTTTTTGCAGACGGTCAGCTGTCTCCTAACTGTGCTACGACTTTACTCTCATTGGCCGGGAAGTGGAGAGGTATTAAAGGCTGGGGACTACAGGCCGCCACGACACTGCTGTCGCCACGTCGTGTGCTGACTATGTTTATTTATTTTACCTCGAGCATAAAACAACACATACCTGAATACCAGGAGTTCGATCAGCAAGCAGACATCCAAACCATTTAGCCACGCGCTCCTGTGTAGTACGAACACAGAATACACAGAATGTAACACAACACTCAGCTGATACAGACTTCTGCAGGCAGTGAGATTTCCTCACTTTCAAACACGTAGGAACGAAGACGCCACAGACATGAACGGATAACAATTGAAGCTCCTACTTAATTTCGTTCGTGACGTAGCACTGGACAATCACTGTCAATCAAACAGTCAATCAAAAACCGTCAATGAAACAGTCAATCAAACATTATCAGCCCACTGCTCAGATTTCCAACAAATACATGCCAATTCATGAAGCGATGACTTGTCTACTTTTGCTGGAAGTTTGCGTAGGTTTCAGTTTTTGTTCTGGATCTTCTTTATTTTCGTTCGTTCTCAATTGATCTTAATTCCATCTTAATAGACTCAAACACTAGAGCTAAGTAGACCCGCAGCCAGTTAGACGCCATCTACAGCTCATCTTAACAAACCACATGGGGAAAGGTACATGTACAGATTCTTAACTTTAATTTTGCCGTTATCTACTCTTTTCGATTTTCAACTGCCAAGGAATTGTTAACGTGCTCGACACTGAACACGGGAGTCCGATCTCACTGACCAGAGGTCAGGGACATTTTAACCAGCAGATCCACGTGAAAAACATTAAGGCTACCACCGTGATTCGAACACGCGACCTTCGGCACCCGAGGCGGACACCATACTTCAAGACCACTGAGTCCCCCACCCGAGGCGGACACCTTACCTCGAGACCACTGAGTCCCCCACCCGAGGCGGACACTCTACCTCGAGACCACTGAGTCCCCCACCCGAGGCGGACACCTTACTTCGAGACCACTGAGTCCCCCACCCGAGGCGGACACTCTACCTCGAGACCACTGAGTCCCCCACCCGAGGCGGACACTCTACCTCGAGACCACTGAGTCCCCCACCCGAGGTGGACACCTTACTTCGAGACCACTGAGTCCCCAATCCGAGGCGGACACCTTACCTCGAGACCACTGAGTCCCCCACCGAGGCGGACACCTTACCTCGAGACCACTGAGTCCACCACCCGAGGCGGACACCTAACTTCGAGACCACTGAGTCCACCACCCGAGGCGGACACCTTACTTCGAGACCACTGAGTCCCCCACCCGAGGCGGACACCTTACTTCGAGACCACTGAGTCCCCCACCCGAGGAGGATACATTACCTTGAAACCACTGAGTCCACCACTCCAGGCGGACACCTTACCTGGAGACCACTGAGTCCCCCACCCGAGGCGGACACATTACCTCGAGACCACTGAGTCCCTTAAGAGCCTGTTATACTGAAGCAACTTCATTCACCTAGACGCAAACCAATGATTGGTTCGATGAGACTGAGGCAGAAATACAAATCCTCATAGCTGCAAAGCACGATGCACATTTTGCCCATCAAAGGGACACAGCATCCAAAGAACACTGCTTTCTCAAATGCTTGTTGATTCCTGCAGTCAAGGCTTAGACAAATACAGGACTTCGGCTCAACAGAAAGACTGAAAAAATAAAAGAGCTTGCAAAGCGCCATTTATCCAACCGTTTCTTTGAAGCCCTGAAAACTCTCTACGACCCATAACCCTGTGCTGGACGCCCAATATCAATGGGATATTGTTAACAGATAAGTCCCAGATACTTGATAGATGAGCAATATGCTGAGCAGAGCACGAACTGCAGTGGTCAGCGACTCATAGCTTACTGCTAGCGTCAGGGCCAGCGAACCAGAGCTGCCAAGACCCTTCTACACCTCAACGCGGTGATCCTGGATAACAGGCTGCAGCGGGGCAGACTGGCTAAGGAGAAGGGATCGAAGAGGGAATGTTAACCCGGTACTCAAAAAATGCTTGCTGAAGTTGGATGTGTTGGACCGAAAGGTGCAAATATCGCAGTCAAGCTGTAAACTACGACACGACGCATTCAGTTCTCTTTACTACATTCTGCTACTTAAGCCCGTTCAGGGATTGGCAGTGGGAGATTGAGAATGAGCCAATCCAAGCCCTGAAAACTCTCTACGACCCACAACCCTGAGCTGGACACCCAATCCGCAATATCAATGGGATATTGTTAACAGACAAGTCCCAGAAACTTGATAGATGAGCAGAACACTTATACGATATTCTCAATCTCCCACCAGGCATACGCGAGGAAACCATCCAGCGGATCCCACAAGCGCTAATGTACCGGATGATGGACGAGATCATCATCCAGGATGAGGTGATCAATCCACTTTCGATGGGAAAAGCCCCTGGATCTGTTGCATTATCAGAGGAGATCTATAAGACAGCTGGCCCATGTCTTACTAGCAAGATCACTGAACTATTCAGCGTTATCTGGGCTGAGGGAAAGTCCAGCAGGAATTTAAAGATGCTTCAATGGTTCACATCTACAAGAGGACATGAAACCAGCAGAACTGGGATAACTACCGGAGATTACCCCTGCTATCCGGCGCCGGAAAGATCCTAGCACGCCTCTTGTTAAATCGGATAATCAGACATCTTGAGCAGACCCACCACCTCCCAGAGAGTCAATGTGGCTTCAGAACCAGGAGGGGAACTGTGGACATGATCTTCGCTGCGCGATACGTGATTTGTTTCGTGGCTTCAAGGTCAGGTATACATGCACTTCCAGAGGGAGCTCAGAGTAAACAGGTGAAACATACTGACGAAGACCTAGGCTGCCCGATCTCGTTCGTGCTCCTAGAAACGTGGTTGTGTCCCATCTGTTTGGCCAAAGAAATGTGGGTTGAAACTAATTGCCACAATAGAAACCTTACTGGGGAGTCTCACATTGCACTACAGCCAAGAAAACCAGGGCCCGCCTTCACACATACTCCGCGGGATGTGAGAACAACCACCGCAACTAGCCCAAACAGACGTCGACAAGGGTTAGCTCTATTCAGTGGCCATCTCCCCATCAAAAGTCGGCTGGTCAGTTCAGGCACCATCTCCGCATCAAAGGTCGGCTGGTCAGTTCAGGTGCCATCTCCGCATCAAAGGTCGGCTGGTCAGTTCAGGTGCCATTTCCCTATCAAAAGTCGGCTGGTCAGTTCATGTGCTATCTCCCCATCAAAAGTCGGCTAATCAGTTCAGGTACCATCTCCCCGCATTGAAGGTCGACTGCAATGGATTTCCAGTGTACTCTATTTCTTTCCGTAATGGTGCTATCTGACAAGCTTTTCCAGTCCATCTTCTGATGTTATCCGTCCAATTATAACATTATCTGCTTCTTGGACAACTGCCTTCCACCCTACCCTCCAGTATGGTCTTCAACAACGAGGTATGTCTTGTTATGTGACCAAAATAACGTAACAGTCTAACCCTGATTTCGGTCGTTAATTATCTTTTCACCTCCAACTTTCTCAATACCTTCACATTAATTTTCTTGTCTTTTCAAGAAATGCGACCCAATTTTGTATATACCCACATTTCGAAGGCTTCAATACTTTTTTCCAACTTGTTATTCAGTGGATACCGTGGTGAAATGGTTAAGCCGTCGGTCTCGTGATCATGTGGTGTGGGTTCGACTTCAGACTCCGCCGTCTTTTTTCACGGGTGCTTGATGCAGAGTCCCCTGCATCTCGTAGTTGCCCCCTAGTTGTCTTGTCCTTGACTTGCCACTGGTGTCGGGCGGCACGAGACGAGAGAGTGAGGATAAAAAGTAGCGCAGTTACTCCTTACTAAAAATAGCGCTAGCAAAATAAATAATGCCATCATTGTCTACGATGGACGGCGGCCTTGACCTCTATTCAGTGTCCATGTTTCTGCGCTATAAAGTAGTGGCGAGTATACATAACAGCTGGCAATTCTCAAACTACGGTTTATCTGTTGAGATGTCAGTATGTGTCGCATATTGTCGAGTACCATCTTTGACATACCTATTCTCTTTCTGATTTCCTTTTCAAAGCTGCCTTCTTCCGTTATTATATGACCTAGATAGGAGAAACTCTGTACCTTTTCCAACAGTTAATCTTTTATTTGTATCCGCATGCAGCGTTTCTTGTCACTTTTCATAAGTATCATAGCCTTTGATTTCTTGATGTGTATGTTTAACTCAACTCGGAAACAAGAGCTTCGGACACACACAGCTTCGGAAACAAACAACTTCGGACACAAACAGCTTCGGTCACAAACAGCTTCGGTCACAAACAGCTTCGGACACAAACAGCTTCGGACACAAACAGCTTCGGACACAAACAGCTTCGGACACAAACAGCTTCGGTCACAAACAGCTTCGGTCACAAACAGCTTCGGACACAAACAGCTTCGGACATAAACAGCATCGGACACAAACAGCTTCGGACACAAACAGCTTCGGACACAAACAGCTTCGGACACAAACAGCTTCGGACACAAACAGCGCAGTCCTCTTCCTGTCGAACATCAGCGCCCTCTTAACCAGACTGTCCGCAGTTCGGGCTGTTCCCCTGGCAACTACTTGGAGGTGGACTAGGGTCTTGGTCATCTCTGGCTCGCTGACCCTGGTGCAAGCGACCATCCATGACTTGCTGGCTCATATCAGCTGATTCAGTGTGTCGCTTCATTGGCCCCTTGACGTTCCCATGTCTTATTTATTATTCATACATTTTAGATAGATTATTTTAGCTGTAGCGAGTTCCAGTCAGCTGAGCTAATGTTACGGCCATGACAGATTCCGTGACTGCAAGTTGTTTGATTTGTATTACTCATCCAAAACTACTACTACTACCACTAGTACCACCACTACTACTACCACCACCACTACTACTATCACTACCACCACCACTACTACTACTACTAATACTACTACTACTATCACCACTACTACTACCACCACTACCACTACTACCACCACTACTACTACTACCACCACTACCACTACTACCACCACTACTACTACTACCACCACTACCACTACTACCACCACTACCACTACTACCACCACTACTACTACTACCACCACTACCACTACTACCACCACTACTACTACTACAACCGCTACTACTACTACCACCACTACCACTACTACCACCACTACCACTACTACCACCGCTACTACTACTACAACCACCACCACTACTACCACCACTACCACCACCACTACTACTACTACTACTACCACTATTACCACTACTACCACTACTACTTCTACCACCACTACTACCACTACCACCACTACCACTACTACCACCACTACTACTACCACTACTGCTACTACTACCACCACTATTACTACTACTACTACCACTACTGCTAGAATTGCTACTACTACTACTACTACTACCACTTCTAATTCTACCTCTATTTCTACTGCTACTACTACTACTACTACTACTACTACTACTACTACTACTAATACTACCGCTGCTACTACTACTATTACTACCACTATTGTTACTACTACTTCTACCAGTAGTACTGCTACTACTACTTCTACTACTACTATTAGAAAAGTTATTATTACAAATCACCATTTCTGCTCCTACAGAAAGGCTTAAGACACGTGATCGTCTAACCAGTACATGTAACACACAATGGATACTAGGACGAACACTACTGGCACTACAACCAGGCTAACACAACGTCCAGAACTCAAAGAAACGGAATAAGGAAATATAAATATACACGGACCTAGAATGTCCGTACATCAAAAGAAGACAGTAGAAACAACTAGTTCTTGTTTTCTGGTTCGAAATTCGTGCACAGTTGATCTCGCTCCCCGGAGTGAAAGATGCCATCAGTATTCTGGAACATAATTCGACAGTGTTCCGGGTCATTTTCATTGATAAATCAAATGACGGATTATGGATGGTGCGGCACAGTCTTATCGACAAGCACATCTAAGATCGTCAGTTTCCTTGACGTTGTGCACCTGTCTTATAGAGACATGAAGTTCAAAGACACCACTAGAACAACGGTAGAGTCCACATTCTTATAGTGACAGCGGGCTTTGTCTGGTACCAGCCTGGCGCACGATAGTAGCACAACACAAACATCAAAATAGAACATGAAATAATGGACGAGGTGTCGGTTACCTATAGTTTCTATAGTCCATAGTTTCTATAGTCCATAGTTTCTATAGTCCATAGTTTCTATGACATCTTTCCATGAATATATTCATTAATACATCCCTAAGTTAAATTAAAAATCGATTGATTAATCTCCTTGTTTCTACATCCTTTTAATATATATTTATATTCTGTTATCCATCTGACCATCCGTCCAAACATTCATACATGTATCCATCCCACCATCATTCAATCCATGTATTCTATTTCTTCATGAATCCAACAAAGCACACGCCAAGGGATGCATCCAAAAAACTATCCATCAATGCATGTATTCAACCACAGAACCACCCGCATCAAAATTAGATCCATCCATTTAATGTCATCCATTCGTCATTGTATCCACGTATCTACGTTTGAACCGTTCATACACCCATTTACATATCAATTCACCCATCTATTCATACAACCATGCACCCACCCATCCATCCATTCATCCACAAACCTACCAATCCAGCTATTCCTTCACTAATTCATACATTCATCTATTATTACATCTACATATCCATCCATTCATTTACACATCAATTTACCCATCCATTCATTCATCCAACAGCATACCAATTCAGCTATTAATTCACTCATCGATCCATTCATCTAAACATCAACTCACTCATACATTCATTTATCCCCGAACCTACCAATTCATTCACTAATTCCTGTTTCCATTCAATCATGTTTGTCTTCCATCAATAAAAGATATACGTAGGTAACGTTAAATTAATCTACCGAAACTGAATATCAAATTACTCCATCTCATCCCTGGCACAATAAAGGCGATAGGAAATCCCCATTCACTTACCAGATTTCCAAAAAATCGAAATCAGTATTTACCAAATTCAGTTAGAACAATTCCAGGTGAAGATTTGTCTCAGGAAATTGTATTTTCCGAAGTTTGTAGTGAACACATGAAACAAATTATATCACTATATGCGCGATATACCGCTAGTTTTACATCCAACTAAACACCAGCCAGCGACTGGAATTATGTAGCAAAAGTTGGCAAGAAGTATCGTAGCAGAATAGCCTCAACTAAAGATTGTGTGTGGTAGAGTTTGTGGTGAATCGCAACTCACAGAGTGGCTGTAAAGCAATAATTTGGAGAAATTCATCATGAACAAGATACACGAGGAAAACTAAAAGACAACTGAAAATAGATATTTGGCTGAAATGCCAGCAGACGACTCTCTCGCCATAATAAAAAAAACGCGGGACTGACTCACAAGCCGCTTCGTTTATCCTTGTATTAGTTGTAATGCGCGTGCGAAGCTCGTGAGACGAATGTGGGTCTGCGAGCCTGCATATGTCCTCATTTGAATACCGGCGATGTCCGGGACACTAGAGCAAGCAGGTCTGATCAGAGGGGCCAAGTGTTTCGTGTCTCCTGGGGCAGGCGTCTACAGGCAAAGTATCCAGGAAGACAGTACATGGGGGACACGGTTCCATCGACCAGCATCTATGTTTGTTGTAAGATGTTAGACGTGCTGGCTGAATGTCGCTCGCTCGTCACGACGCGACTTTGGTAGCTGGTTACATAGGCATTTCTAAGATCACAAGGCGTCCTGATGAAGGTGGACCTGGTTCAACTTAGCTGTAGTGCAATGTGTCTCTAAAGCAATTACAGTGTTGGCCCACACCCTGTAGTCCAAACTGTTGCAACACGTTCTGTGTTCAGGAGAAAGGGGGAGACGTGAGGTGAGGTCTTGGTCAGTATGTTTCACCTGACGTGAGGTCTTGGTCAGTATGTTTCACCTGACGTGAGGTGAGGTCTTGGTCAGTATGTTTCACCTGACGTGAGGTCTTGGTCAGTATGTTTCACCTGACGTGAGGTCTTGGTCAGTATGTTTCACCTGACGTGAGGTCTTGGTCAGTATGTTTCACCTGACGTGAGGTCTTGGTCAGTATGTTTCACCTGACGTGAGGTCTTGGTCAGTATGTTTCACTTAACTTGAGGTGAGGTCTTGGTCAGTATGTTTCACCTGACGTGAGGTGAGGTCTTGGTCAGTATGTTTCACCTGACGTGAGGTGAGGTCTTGGTCAGTATGTTTCATCTGACGTGAGGTCTTGGTCAGTATGTTTCACCTGACGTGAGGTCTTGGTCAGTATGTTTCACCTGACGTGAGGTCTTGGTCAGTATGTTTCACTTAACTTGAGGTGAGGTCTTGGTCAGTATGTTTCACCTGACGTGAGGTGAGGTCTTGGTCAGTATGTTTCACCTGACGTGAGGTGAGGTCTTGGTCAGTATGTTTCACCTGACGTGAGGTGAGGTCTTGGTCAGTATGTTTCACCTGACGTGAGGTGAGGTCTTGGTCAGTATGTTTCACCTGACGTGAGGTGAGGTCTTGGTCAGTATGTTTCACCTGATGCTGGCGTTGGTTCCCAGTATCTGTAGTAAACAAATGTAAAAGTAGATGCATTCCAAAGCAGACATTGCCGTCGGTGATAGAGTGTTAAAGAGATTACATTGTACTTGTTCTTTCCCACTGGGGCACCTTACCTCATACTATTATGAGCTTTTGCGACGGTCGCCAGAGTCATATGACACAAGACCGGTTCTTTTCTTTCCCTCCCGCGATAGAACCCCATAAGAAATGCTTCTAAAGTCTTGTCATTATTTGTATTAAGAGAACATGCGTCAGAGCTGTAGTGGGCTATGGACTACCTGTACTTGTTGATTATTCTGTTACTCGGTTCAATATTGATGTTAGACCCTATTAATTCCCCCAGAATACCGTTTTAAAACTGCAGAATGACATCCTCTGTAACTATTTGTCCCAAATATAAAAACCTCTGCACCTTTTCAATGGTCATCCCCTTTCTGCTAATATTTATTTTGATATGTGATCGGACTGGTTCCGTCCAAGTCCCACATTAGCGATCTAATCACACCATTTCAATCTGTAAATTCTGTCTGGTACTTACCAATGTAATGTCTTATGTAATATCAATCGATATCGTTTTGTTTTGATGGTATTAATCTAAATCCAAATGTGTAATCTTCATCCAAGTGTCCGTTATTAATATTCATCCAAATGTCTGTCATTAATCTTCATCCAAATGTCTGTTATTAATCTTCATCCAAATTTATGTCATTAATCTTCATCTAAATGTCTGATATTAATCTTCATCCAAATGTATGTTATTAATATTCATCCAAATTTATGTCATTAATCTTCATCCAAATTTCTGTCATTAATTCTCTACTTCTTCTATGATGGCTTGGTCATCCACAAATATGAGGACACACATTCTTCCTGGATTGATCTTAAGAATCATGCACTTTCTGCTAGCTTCTTCCATAAACACATCCGGATAAGCATTAAGAGGAGGAGACTAACGTCAGGTCAGGCACAACATACTGGTCAGACATGTTAGTCAGGGTCAGGCACACAAAAACTGGTCAGACATGTTAGTCAGGGTCAGGTAAAAAATACTGATCAGACATGTTAGTCAGGGTCAGGCAAAAAATACTGATCAGACATGTTAGTCAGGGTCAGGTAAAATATACTTATCAGACATATTAGTCAGAGTCAAGTAAAATATACTGATCAGACATGTTAGTCAGGGTCAGGAAAAATATACTGATCAGACATGTTAGTCAGGGTCAGGCAAAATATACTTATCAGACATATTAGTTAGAGTCAAGTAAAATATACTGGCTAAGACCGTCACCTCGGCTTCCCCGCAGCCTTCCTTGGAAACGGGCTGTTTTCATGGCAGCTTGGCTAACGAGGTGAGGGATCGACATGTTCTCCGTAGTAATGAGCAACACGCAGATGAAGACAAGCATAGCACAACCGCCTGGAGGACTATGGTCCACCTTCATCATCCGGCTCGGGATGTGAGGAAACTACAACAACCCGCCAGGGAACGTCCTTTTCATGGCTCACATAAGAGTAAACCTACTCATTAGTGACATTCTAAACTACGCCTTAAACAGACCTGGTGATATTAAACATCCTTGTCTCACACCTTCTCTGGTTGGGACTGCACTGGACAGGGAGCTGAACAATTGTGATTGAATGCATCTTAGGTCGACCTCTCCGTCTCACTCTCGAGTCTCGAGTCTGTCCCCTAGAGTATAGCTTTGGCAAACCCATTTGTTTATGACGAATGACCGTACAGTTTGAGTTTGATTGTGTTCACATTTGCAAGTTGGCCTCCATGTACTCACTGTTCTAGGTGTCCATTTTTTTAGTTGAGGTGAACAATTCCTGTCCTCCGTGTCTTTCTTAGCTGTAATTCCAGGTACTAATGTACAGCTAAGTAGACCAGAGCTTGTCGAAATCAAATATTAGAACCAGGCTCAGCGGCCAGGAGAGACAGACACATTAACGCATCAACCAGACCTTCGTCTCTTTGTCAGTAAGTTCAACTAATATCAAGGAACTAATATTTATTAATGAAAATCAGAACGGAGAGAACAGTACAAAGAATACAAGCCAGAAAATGACAGCATAGACAAACTTGGCAGAGATGGGCAGACAAAGATCTTCAGACTCAGAACGGGACACTGTATACTCAAGACCCATTTCAAAAGAATGGGTCTCAGAGACACTGCCACGTACGATTGTGGAGCACCCAAGCAAACACCAGAACATATCCTGCAGGGCTGCCCTACCTATACAGACCAAAGAGAAGCAGTCCATGCTCGAAAAGCTGTGGGGGTCCGGGGAAGACCTGAAACACAGTCTCCTTCGTGAACCTCACCGGACTAGAAGCCTAGCATCAGTTGATCGTGAACCTCATCGGACTAGAAGCCTAGCATCAGTTGATCGTGAACCTCATCGGACTAGAAGCCTAGCATCAGTTGATTGTGAACCTCGCCGGACTAGCATCAGTTGATCGATGCAGAAGAAGAAAAAGAAGAAGAAGAAAATGAAGAAGAAGAAGAAGAAGAAGAAAAAGATGAAGAAGAAGAAGAAGAAGAAGAAAAAGATGAAGAAGAAGAAGAAGACGACGACGAAGAAGAAGAAGGTGAAGAAGAAGAAGAAGGAGAAGAAGAAGAAGGAGAAGAAGAAGACGGAGAAGAATAAGAAGAATAATCTTCTATCCAGTGTGCCAGTTATGTGTATAGTTTCTAGATATGGAGGAGCTGGGGACCTTCACATTCTAGATATGGACGGGCTGGGACCTTTACATTCTAGATATGGAGGGGGCTGGGACATTCACATTCTAGATATGGAGGGGCTGGGACCTTCAAATTCTAGATATGGAGGGGCTGGGACCTTCACATTCTAAATAATGGGGGAGGGGCAGAGCTTCACATTCTAGACATGGGGGGGGGGGAGGAGGAGGCTGGTGTCACACTCTAGAATGGGGGGAGGTGTCACATTGTAGACATTTTATTTTGGGTAGGGGGAGGGGGGATGTCACATTCTAGACCTTGGCGGATGTGACATTCAAGGCATTGAGGAATGTCAAATCGTATACTTTGGGAGGTATTCCTATGTAGATTTTGAAACTGCTATTATAGGCTTTGTGGGCCGTCATATTGTTGACTATATGAGCTGTCACATTATGGACTCTGGGAAATGTTACCCAATTGTTGACTGTCACATTTTAGACTTTAGGGAATGTGGCACTATTGTTGACTTTAGAAGCCGTCACATTCTGGACTTTGGGGAATGTGACACTATTGTTGACTATAGGAGCTGTCACATTCTGGACGTTCAGGAATGTGGCACTATTGTTGACTATAGGAGCTGTCACATTCTGGACTTTCGGGATTGTGACACTATTGTTGACTATATACGTTCTCACATTCTGGATTTTGGGGAATGTGACACTAATGTTGACTATAGGAGTTGTCACATTCTGGACTTTGGGGAATGTGACACTATTGTTGACTATAGGAGTTGTTACATTCTGGTCTTTGGGGAATGTTACACTATTGTTGACTATAGGAGCTGTCACATTCTGGACTTTCGGGAATGTGGCACTATTATTGACTATAGAAGCTGTCACATTATGGACTTTGGGGAATGTTACCCAATTGTTGACTATAGGAGCTGTCACATTCTGGATTTTCTGGAATGTGACACTATTGTTAACTAAGGAAGCTGTCACATTCTGGACTATGGGGAATGGGACATTTTCGACTTTTGGTTGCTCTCATTCTAAGAATTTTGTGTAACTGTCTCAAACTAGACTTTTTAGAATGTCACACTGCAGACAATTTGTTGCTGTCGGTCTAAGCTTTAGGAGCTGTCTTATCCCAAGTTCGTGGAAACTGTCTTATACTAGACTTTTTGGAATGTCACATTTTATTCTTTCGGTGTCTGTCTCTTCCTAATCGCTGAGGCAGTCACAATCCAGATATTGGACGCTGTCACATTCTGGAATTTGGCAGCTGTCACATTCTAGGCTGAATGGACTTTCACATAATAAACTGATGGCAGCCATATTGCGGATTTCAGATGCGTTCATACTCTAGCGGCTGTTGCGGTCTCAGCTTGGGGGGTGGGGGGCTGTCATATTCTGGAACGTGGCGGCTGTCACATTCTAAGTTTTAATTGATGTCACATTCTACAGTTATGAGGATGTCGTATTCTATATTCTGGTGGTCCTTGTCAACAATGAGAGGACATCCAGACGGTATCTTCCAGACCGTATCGTGTATGATTAGCGTTGGACACTCAAAGGTCTGTGTGTTATCACGTATAGAGGACAGCTAACACTCTTTACTCGTACATGGCTTGAACTAGCAATGTCTTAATTACACTCGAGCTGTTTTTTTCGCGATATCACAGGGGACAATCACAAAGGGGCTAGTGCAAGCAGTGGAGAGAACACGAGGGAGACGCCTCCACCAGTTAGGAGAGGCAGATTGACAGGCCAGGGTTAGTGTTTTTGGTCAATATCAAGTTAAGACCCGCTAATTCAAACTGACAGTTTCTCCGGGCCCTCGACGGTCGCCTGGGAGAATAGGCTCTAAGGCAATGGACGGGAATAGCGCTCGCTGTCAGCTTGCCTTACTCTTCGACAATACATTCAGCCGTGACATTTTTACTGAAATACGTGTTTGCTGTTCACAATTCCAGGAACTTTCATTCATAACACGTACTGTAAACCTGTCATTTGTTTCAAATATTGTACATTTTTAAAATTGGTTGCCCGAAAACACATTATGCAAGTTCTATTTTTTTTAAATAAGGAAAAATAAACACACAAATAAAAGCAGCTAAAGTTGGAGAGACTAGCAGTAACTTTGGGATTTGGTCGCACATACTACGACCAACATCTCAGTTGTCAGCAGAAACTGCTGATCGCCTGTCAATAGTCTCGCCTCCAAATCCCGTTAGTTCGTTTCCCTGAAGATCGAGACAGACTACCAGAAAAGATTGACTGACTACCTCACTTGTGTTACAACCACTGCCAGTTAAACCAAATTGACAAGAAATGGTTCTAGAATTCATTATAAGACGGGAAGGACAGACCGAATCGAAATGTGATGGTCTATAAGATGAATAATCCCAATGTAGGGTTAGGCCTATGTTCGATCAATTGGTGTGTCAGGTTTTTATAGTGTCAGGCGTGTTCAAATGAAACCGGATCAAACTGCAACTAGTGAACATACGTACGATGCGCATGATGACGTCAATTCTGGTATAAACATCACATACCAACCGTCAAGTTTGTCAAATGTCATTATTCTCCGACTAAAGTTTTCTGAGCAGTCCGTTGAAAACATGGCGGGTGTGATTCCGAATCCGTCAAGAGTTGATTAGCGAGCAGTGATTCGGTTTTTTAGCAGCTGAAGGATGTCGACCAGTTGACATTCATCGCAGAATGGTAACAAAAGTGTGTCCAAGACAACACTGAAGAACTAGACACCGATGTTTAAAGAAAGACGTGAGTTAACGCAACAATATACGCCTGACCTGGTCTCGCAAGATCTTTCGTTAACTCACGTCCTTCTTTAAGCATCGTTGTCACACCCTACCATGATCACACCTCACTTAACTTGCCGCTACCCTCAAACATTGCCCTTCAATGCATATCATAGGAGGCGACTATCAAAGGGGCTAGCAACCTTACCATGAAAAAAACCAATGCGAAAGAAACCACACTCCAACCACATGGATTCTGGATTCACTACAAGCTGGTTAATGTAAATTAAACGCAGTGTTGGATCTCTGCCCCACCATCTGGAGTGACACATATATGATCAAGATGAGCCCCCAAACAGGGTTTCATTGCACAACAAATTGGTCATCCTCGATATACAGAAGGTGTTCCACACGTGACTGAGTAACAAGGGTGAAGGGACCAGAGTAAGAGGATCTATACAAGCACCATCTGAGAATACCACATAATCGTGCCCGTGGAGATACAGTTGAAAATAGCGGTGATCGCTCGGTAACTGAGACAACAGTATAAAAGTGTACCAATTGACACACCTACCACCTCCCGATTGAGTTACTCCTGCAGATAGGAAGTTCCACGACCCCAGGTTGAGTTGCTCCTGCAGATAGGAAGTCCCACGACCCCAGGTTGAGTTACTGCTGCAGATAGGAAGTCCCACGACCCCAGGTTGAGTTACTGCTGCAGATAGGAAGTCCCACGACCCCAGGTTGAGTTACTGCTGCAGATAGGAAGTCCCACGACTTCAGCTTGAGTTACTCCTGCAGATAGGACGTCCCACGACCCCAGGTTGAATTACTGCTGCAGATAGGAAGTCCCACGACCCCAGGTTGAGTTACTGCTGCAGATAGGAAGTTTCACGACCCCAGGTTGAGTTACTGCTGCAGATAGGAAATCTCACGACCCCAGGTTGAGCTGCTCCTGCAGATAGGAAGTCCCACGACCCCCAGGTTGAGTTACTCCTGCAGATAGGAAGTCCCACGACCCCAGGCTGAGTTGCTCCTGCAGATAGGAAGTCCCACGACCCCAGGTCAGGCTGAAATTCCGAACAATATATATCTTTCGAGGTCTGCGTGGCCAAGGTGTACAACGTCCATTTCACAATCCCAGCGTACCCGGTTTGAATTCAACCTTGTCCAGCTTAGCAGTCACAGGGGATTTTCTCGGTGTGATAGCTCCTCCACGTACAGAAAGTAATGGCAACCTACTGCACTGCACACCTGCCAAGAAACTTAAAACAAGCAAACAAAGTTGACGTTGTAAGAAGCGACGTTCTGCAAAGGGAATGTTACTTACTTATATTTGTCTTCATCCGTTAAGCTTACATCGAATAAATTTAATATCGCCTAAACTAGACAAACCAGAAGACGCTGATCTAGGGAGAGCACAGGACAGAGGGAGATCACAGGAAGAGCACAGAACAGAGGGAGAGCACAGGAATAGCACAGAACAGAGGGAGAGCACAGGACAGAGGGAGAGCACAGGACAGAGGGAGAGCACAGGAAGAGCACAGAACAGAGGGAGAGCACAGGACAGAGGGAGAGCACAGGAAGAGCACAGGACAGAGGGAGAGCACAGGAAGAGCACAGAACAGAAAGAGAGCACAGGACAGAGGGAGAGCACAGAACAGAGGTAGAGCACAGAACAGAGGGAGAGCACAGAACAGAGGGAGAGCACAGGAAAAGCACAGGACAGAGGGAGAGCACAGGACAGAGGGAGAGCACAGAACAGAGGGAGAGCACAGGACAGAGGGAGAGCACAGGAAGAGCACATGACAGAGGGAGAGCACAGGACAGAGGGAGAGCACAGAACAGAGGGAGAGCACAGGACAGAGGTAGAGCACAGAACAGAGGGAGAGCACAGAACAGAGGTAGAGCACAGAACAGAGGGAGAGCACAGAACAGAGAGAGAGCACAGAACAGAGGGAGAGCACAGGAAAAGCACAGAACAGAAAGAGAGCACAGGAAGAGCACAGGACAGAGGGAGAGCACAGGACAGAGGGAGAGCACAGAACAGAGGTAGAGCACAGAACAGAGGGAGAGCACAGAACAGAGGGAGAGCACAGGAAGAGCACAGAACAGAGGTAGAGCACAGAACAGCGGGAGAGCACAGAACAGAGAGAGAGCACAGGACAGAGGGAGAGCACAGGAAGAGCACAGAACAGAGGTAGAGCACAGAACAGAGGGAGAGCACAGAACAGAGGGAGAGCACAGGACAGAGGGAGAGCACAGGAAGAGCACAGGACAGAGGGAGAGCACAGGAAGAACACAGGACAGAGGGAGAGCACAGGACAGAGGGAGACCACAGGAAGAGCACATGACAGAGGGAGAGCATAGGACAGAAGGAGAGCACAGAACAGAGGGAGAGCACAGGACAGAGAAAGCACAGGACAGAGGGAGAGCACAAGACAGAAAGATAGCACACGACAGAGGGAGAGCACAGGGCACAGGAAGAGCACAGGACAGAGGGAGAGCACGTGACAGAGGAAGACCACAGAACAGAGGAAGAGCACAGAACAGATGGAGAGCACAGAACAGATGGAGAGCACAGGAAGAGCAGAGGACATTGTTAGAATAAAAGAGTTAGAACAGTAAAGAGTAAATAGCATGCACTTTACAGAGCATCACATCTTACAACCGCCAACCTGTTTGGCTGTTATAATTCTCTTGGCAAGTGTGCAGTACGGTAGGTTGTCATTACTTTCTGTTCGTGGAGGAGCAATCGCCCGACAGAAAAAAAATGTGTCTGCCAAACTGGACACGGTGTGGATCGGATCCGGTACGTTGGTAATGTGGAAATCGAGCGAGTTTCACGGACAGAACAGGAGAAGAACAGAAAAACACAGACGTAGTCTCAATCACTGAGAGAGAAGATCTGGACTGAGCACTTGGTTGAGTGACAACGATTTTGCCAACTGAAATACGATCATTTAACTTCCAACACAAGCATACTTCTTCTTTCTTCTTCTTCTTCGTACGCAGTCAGAAATCAACCTTTATTTTTTCGAAAAAAGCAGCGGTCATTCTGAGGCTGTCGACACTGCCATAGAGCTTGTCTAGTGTTGCCACTGGTGATGGCCACATGTGCTTTCTCTGGTCCTCGTATGTCGGGCAGTTTTGCAGCAAATGTTCAGCTGTCATTTTCCCGGTACCACACGGGCATTCGTCAGTGCCACCTATTTTCAATTTGTTGAATAGGTAATACCTCAGTCTATTGTGGCCAGTGCGAAGTCTTAAGACCACGACCTGCTCTCTTCTGTTCAACTGGTAATAGGCATCGTTTTCTGTGTAGCCAGTATGTTCTGTTTCCCATTTGGTCATGTATCTGGCTCTAATAAGCCGTTTTGACTCTTCGTATGTCACACTAGTATCTGGTTGTGGTAGTCTTGCACCTTCTTTTGCCAGTCTGTCTGCCTTCTCGTTGCCTTGGATGTTGCAGTGGGATGGAACCCAATGTACCACTATCCTTTTTGGCGCGGACTCCTGGCATAGTTGACAGAGTACTGCTCTTATTAAGTTCAGTATTTTTCTGTCTTTTTAGAGCTGTGACTATGACCAAGGCATCTGTAAGCAGGACTATATGGCTTTCATTCCTTTTACCTGTCACCATTTCTTCCACTGCCGCCCTCAGTGCCTCTGCCTCCGCTCTGAAATTGCTTGTGTATTTTCCAATAGCGAATGACAGTGTTATTTTTCTGCCATTTGGTAGGTTCAGGAATGCTCCTGTCCCTCCAACGCAGGCATTCGACTTCCAAAGCAAGTATTTACAGCTTTTCGACCATGGTCACTCCCCTCAGACTGTCTCTCTTTGACCTGCAGTGTGGCAGTCCTGCAGGATATGGTCTGCTGTCTACTTGGGTGCTCCACAATCACACGTGACAGTGTCTCTAAGACCTGGGTGATCCACAATGACACGGGATTGCCACAATAACATCCACTATAAAGTCCTGCAGTGATAATGTCTGTGGAAAGTCATAAAAAGCATTTTTACCAAAACACAAAGTTGTCATTGTCGTAAAGCACATGTTAGCAGAAGGTCGCTCTGACCTGAGAACCACAGTATAAGAATAATTATAGATGTCACAAAAACAGATGGTATGAAACGTTTTGCTCTAAGACTCAAGAACCACCATTGAAGTGTCATTGTTGCAGAGTTTGGGGCATGAAGACGCGACTCCAAAAGAATCAGAAGACACTGCCGCGATAGGAGCAGATAATATTACGTCAAATTAGTAGGAATATAATCTAGAATTGATCAACAGATACGAACATGGTGATCAAATAGAGAAGAGGCGACTTCTTGCTATATGCATTAACACCTCTGGTTTATTTATTTATAAGGATAATACAAATCGATGATGATGCATTTAATATTTACTTCTATAGTTAAATATTTAAACTAAATATCTTTGAAAATAAATGTTTAAGACAGTTATTGAATATATGCTGGAAACAATTCATAACTAATGACTCGATAAGAATAGAGACAAACCAACCATTTGTGTCCGCCATCATCAGGAAAACACGATGTACATACATCGGACATGTCCTTAGAATGAACAACAACCGTCTTCCAATGCAAGCACTCGAATGGACACCACGGGGAGTTCGGAAAAGAGGGAGACCAAAGGCAACACTCAAAAGAACAATCATACGAAAGGGCTCAGCTATGGGCCTCAGCACCATAAAAGATCTAAAAACAGTGGCGTCACACCGTTCCAACTGGAGATAATTTGTTTCTGACTATGCGCCATTTATTTGGAGCACAAAGAACATACATATATAATTGTCATGATTTTGGCTGCATTTCTAAGAAACGTTTTAAGGAAGAAAGTAGAACAAAGGAAAGAGAAAGAATAATCTATACAAATATAAGCAGTAAGGGAAACAATTCAAACAGAGGTTAAAAAAAAAAAAAATGCACAAGGGAGATAATGTACTACTATTACTACGTCTTACAATACAACAGTAATGCTAAGTGTTACTTTACTTTACTACTACACACATATCAAATAAATACACAATAATTCACCAACATCATTATGGAAACCTTCCATCATTTATCATGCAGTATAATAGTCCCGAAATAAACAAATTTAATACATCATAACAGATAGGTATACATCACGTTTGGGGAATGGAGGTATGAAATACAGATGATGGAAGCATGAGATAATTGAGATTCTCTCTCTTCTCGCCTCACTCTGTTTCATTTGACTCTGTCCTACAGTCACACCCTTGCACAACTTTCACACGCGCCCTCGTGGTAAAGCCCTTCCATTGCACTTTGGTTGGGCTAGCTTCTGAGGGTGCACAAACCTAGCATAGGTACATACAGATGCACACATGCATCCAAGCACTGGTTTATGCGTCCTGATATCGCCCAATTGACTACGGTCTGGGGTGGAAAATGGCGCGCCTCCGCCAGTAGAAACTAGTGAGGCAAACATTTAAGCAAAAAAAAAAAAAAGATTCTCTCTCTTCTCGCCTCACTCTGTTTCATTTGACTCTGTCCTACAGTCACACCCTTGCACAACTTTCACACGCGCCCTCGTGGTAAAGCCCTTCCATTGCACTTTGGTTGGGCTAGCTTCTGAGGGTGCACAAACCTAGCATAGGTACATACAGATGCACACATGCATCCAAGCACTGGTTTATGCGTCCTGATATCGCCCAATTGACTACGGTCTGGGGTGGAAAATGGCGCGCCTCCGCCAGTAGAAACTAGTGAGGCAAACATTTAAGCAAAAAAAAAAAAAAAAAAATGAGATAATTGAGGAAGGGATGGTCTGTGCACTCTCTTCTCACCTCACTCTGTTTCAATTGACTCTGTCCTACAGTCACACCCTTGCACAACTTTCACACGCGCCCTCGTGGTAAAGCCCTTCCATTGCACTTTGGTTGGGCTAGCTTCTGAGGGTGCACAAACCTAGCATAGGTACATACAGATGCACACATGCATCCAAGCACTGGTTTATGCGTCCTGATATCGCCCAATTGACTACGGTCTGGGGTGGAAAATGGCGCGCCTCCGCCAGTAGAAACTAGTGAGGCAAACATTTAAGCAAAAAAAAAAAAAAAAATGAGATAATTGAGTTTTGGTCTCACCCTGGGGGCAACTCTTCCCCTTCTCTCTCTTCTCATGTATGTATGTATGTATGGACACATGTGTAAGCATATTGCCTTTGCCAATATCTCAAAGAAAACCAAAAAAAATGTACATCATTAACTTCTTGAAAATTTAAATCATTTAAAATTGTCACCACTCACTTCACAAAATGTAACTCCCACCATCTCATGTTTCATCTCATGGGAAATTATCATTTCATTTCACCTCATATCATGTACAAATTTTATTTGAAATTTGTTGTTCAAATTTGAAAATTGTAATAATTTATTATGTGCAATAAAGAATTTTCAAAACAAAAACAAATCTCTCTTCTCACCTCACTCTGTTTCATTTGACTCTGTCCCACAGTCACACCCTTGCACAACTTTCACACGCGCCCTTCCATTGCACTTTGGTTGGGCTAGCTTCTGAGGGCGCACAAACCTAGCATAGGTACATACAGACGCACACATGCATCCAAGCACTGGTTTATGCGTCCTGATATCGCCCAATTGACTACGGTCTGGGGTGGAAAATGGCGCGCCTCCGCCAGTAGAAACTAGTGAGGCAAACATCTAAGCAAAAAAAACCAAAAATAAGTGAGTATAAAGATGAGTATGGATTAGATGAGAGGAGGAAAGGTGGACGATGAGAAACTAGAGGGGCATGAAACAGAAATATGATGAGAGAACAAAAATACAAATTGAGTAAAATAAACAGACCAAATATTAACAACAGCTTGTTACTCTGTGTAGTTGTAGGTGAGTCAAGTTGGTGTGTTTAGTTGTAGGTGAGTCAAGTTGGTGTGTTTAGTTGTAGGTGAGTCAAGTTGGTGTGTTTAGTTGTAGGTGAGTCACGTTGGTGTGTTTAGTTGTAGGTGAGTCGAGTTGGTGTGTTTAGTTGTAGGTGAGTCAAGTTGGTGTGTTTAGTTGTAGGTGAGTCAAGTTAGTGAGTAGTTATAGGTGAGTCAAGCTGGTGTGGGTAGTTGTAGGTCAGTCAAGTTGGTGTTTGGAGTTGTAGGTGAGTCGAGTTGGTGTGTGTAGTGTGTGTGTAAGTGCAGGTGAGTCAAGTTGGTGTGTTTAGTTGTAGGTGAGTCAAGTTAGTGTGTTTAGTTGTAGGTGAGTCAAGTTAGTGAGTAGTTATAGGTGAGTCAAGCTGGTATGGGTAGTTGTAGGTCAGTCAAGTTGGTGTTTGGAGTTGTAGGTGAGTCAAGTTGGTGTGTGTAGTGTGTGTAAGTGCAGGTGAGTCAAGTTGGTGTGTTTAGTTGTAGGTGAGTCAAGTTAGTGTGTTTAGTTGTAGGTGAGTCAAGTTGGTTTGTGTAGTTATAGGTGAGTCAAGTTGGTGTGTGTAGTTGTAGGTGAGTCAAGTTGGTGTGTGTAGTTGTAGGTGAGTCAGGTTGGTGTGTGTAGTTGTAGGTGAGTCAGGTTGGTGTGTGTAGTTGTGGGTGAGTCAAGTTGGTGTGTGTAGTTGTAGGTGAGTCAAATTGGTGTATGTAGTGTGTGTGTAGTTGTAGGTAAGTCAAGTTGGTGTGTGTAGTTGTGGGTGAGTCAAGTTGGTGTGTGTAGTTGTGGGTGAGTCGAGTTGGTGTGTGTAGTTGTGGGTGAGTCAAGTTCGTGTGTGTAGTTGTAGGTGAGTCAAGTTGATGTGTAGTTATAGGCGAGTCAAGCTGGTGTGTGTAGTTGTAAGTGAGTCAAGTTGGTGTGTGTAGTTGTAGGTGAGTCAAGTTGATGTGTGTAGTTGTAGGTGAGTCAAGTTGGTGTGTGTAGTTGTGGGAGAGTCAAGTTCGTGTGTGTAGTTGTAGGTGAGTCAAGTTGATGTGTAGTTATAGGTGAGTCAAGCTGGTGTGTAGTTGTAAGTGAGTCAAGTTGGTGTGTGTAGTTGTAGGTGAGTCAAGTTGATGTGTGTAGTTGGAGGTGAGCCGAGTCAATGTCTGTCCAGATCTAAAAGGTATATATAACACACAGATCTGGCAATATGTTTTCGGTTCCAATCCAAGTCACTAAATACAAAAACTACAAACATGCAGCATGATGATAATAATTGGGTCTCACTCCCCAACTGGTTTGAATACCCCCCCCCCCCCCCCCACCCCCCAAGAGTGTTTCAGAGAAAGAAGGTTAAAACACTTGTTCCCAGGGGGAAAACTGTCTGACGATGAGATTACGTCCTTCAACTGCTCTGTGCAGTGTTTTATTTATCCATTTTTTGAGGTTGGCGAAAAAGTGAAGCGATCCACGGAAGACATGTTCGCAGCAGTTGCATGTTGTCCTCCCAGGTGTGAATGGTCATAGATATACGATATACCTCGATTACACTACACGGACTTCACAGTGAAGTACTGATTATTCATTGTGGAGTGAAACTTGTGAAACATGAATGTAATAGGATGAGTGGGACATGTTGTACTTCTAATGGATGGAGCATCGATTATGTGTATGACAACATGGTGAACAGTGAAGATCTTTGCATAGGGCACATCTATAAATGGCAATGTTGTCACCAGTTATTATAAAGCATTGACACCTGTCACATGGCTGGCCTCACTTTCTGAACCCCATTTTTAGTTAAATACACATACAAATTAAAAAAACATAAAAAAACAACACACACACACACAGAAAAATATATATATATTCTCTTGCATGGATCCAAACTCTGAACTCTCTCTCCTGGATCCAGATGAGAAAATAAATATGCCCACTGCAACTTTCAAAGCATGTCGCAAAAGATGCCTACAGAGGATTGTGCATAAGGCTTGTAACTGCATCATGTAAATTAAATTGTGATAAAAAACACCAGTATCAAAGCACACTCAGCAGGGTTGATGTAACAATAATCAGAGCTAGACAATTCGCCAGAGTGGAAGGCTAAGTTTTAGAGGCTGATAATTTTCTCGAAGAGAGGCCACTCTGTGACCTCAATAGTTTTGAATGCAATAAAGTAAACCCCCGTACTGGTATACAAAGTGCTATGGGGGCTGGGATCCTGTGCAGTGTCTGCTACAGGTCTGGTTTTATGCTTCATAAGGAGCCACATAAGAAAAAATACACACATAGAAAACATAGACATGGATAACTCGCACACACGGGGAAGGAAAACTTACGTCTCGTCAGGCAAAAACATACTGATCAGACATGCTAGTCAGGGTCAGGCAAAAACATACTGATCAGACATGCTAGTCAGGGTCAGGCAAAAACATACTGATCAGACATGCTAGTCAGGGTCAGGCAAAAACATACTGATCAGACATGTTAGTCAGGGTCAGGCAAAAACATACTGATCAGACATGTTAGTCAGGTTCAGGAACAACAAACTGGACAAGACCCTCACCTTGGCTTCCATGCAACCCTTCTTGGACAAGGGCTGTTTTCACATTAGCGTGGTTAACAATGTGAGGAATCAACGTGATCCCCGTAGTAGTTCACGACACACAGATGAAGCCAACATAGCACAACCGCCTGGAGAACCCAGGTCCACCTTCATCAATATGCTTGGGATGTGAGGAAAGCTACGACGACCCGATACAAAATGTTCTTTTTAGGGTGCACTAAAGAGTAATCCTACTCATTGTGGGCAATTATTATTATTAGCAGCAGCAGCAGCAACAGCAACAGCAAAAACAACAACAACAACATTAACAACAACAACAACAACAACATTAACAACAACAACTTGCACACACACGGATATCACACCGAAGGATGTAACACGCAATGATAACATACACAGATACAACACATGAATAATATAGATGGATTACACAAAGATGGATAACACACATGAATAATATAGATGGATTACACAAAGATGGATAACACACATGAATAATATAGATGGATTACACAAAGATGGATAACACACATGAATAATATAGATGGATTACACAAAGATGGATAACACACATGAATAATATAGATGGATTACACAAAGATGGATAACACACATGAATAATATAGATGGATTACACAAAGATGGATAACACACATGAATAATATAGATGGATTACACAAAGATGGATAACACACATGAATAATATAGATGGATTACACAAAGATGGATAACACACATGAATAATATAGATGGATTACACAAAGATGGATAACACACATCAATAATATAGATGGATTACACAAAGATGGATAACACACATGAATAATATAGATGGATTACACAAAGATGGATAACACACATCAATAATATAGATGGATTACACAAAGATGGATAACACACATGAATAATATAGATGGATTACACAAAGATGGATAACACACATGAATAATATAGATGGATTACACAAAGATGGATAACACACATGAATAATATAGATGGATTACACAAAGATGGATAACACACATGAATAATATAGATGGATTACACAAAGATGGATAACACACATGAATAATATAGATGGATTACACAAAGATGGATAACACACATGAATAATATAGATGGATTACACAAAGATGGATAACACACATGAATAATATAGATGGATTACACAAAGATGGATAACACACATGAATAATATAGATGGATTACACAAAGATGGATAACACACATGAATAATATAGATGGATTACACAAAGATGGATAACACACATGAATAATATAGATGGATTACACAAAGATGGATAACACACATGAATAATATAGATGGATTACACAAAGATGGATAACACACATGAATAATATAGATGGATTACACAAAGATGGATAACACACATGAATAATATAGATGGATTACACAAAGATGGATAACACACATGAATAATATAGATGGATTACACAAAGATGGATAACACACATCAATAATATAGATGGATTACACAAAGATGGATAACACACATGAATAATATAGATGGATTACACAAAGATGGATAACACACATCAATAATATAGATGGATTACACAAAGATGGATAACACACATGAATAATATAGATGGATTACACAAAGATGGATAACACACATGAATAATATAGATGGATTACACAAAGATGGATAACACACATCAATAATATAGATGGATTACACAAAGATGGATAACACACATCAATAATATAGATGGATTACACAAAGATGGATAACACACATCAATAATATAGATGGATTACACAAAGATGGATAACACACATGAATAATATAGATGGATTACACAAAGATGGATAACACACATGAATAATATAGATGGATTACACAAAGATGGATAACACACATGAATAATATAGATGGATTACACAAAGATGGATAACACACATCAATAATATAGATGGATTACACAAAGATGGATAACACACACATAGACTATAAAATATGAGCACATTTCCAAATAGTATCACAGGTGAATTCCCAGTTTCAATGTGCAGCCCAGTACAAACTGCACTGTGTGATCAACTATCTCTGACAACAAAACAGTACACCCCAAATTGTGAATATTTATCACTCAACATTACAGTAGACCCCAAATTGTGAATATTTATCACTCAACATTACAGTAGACCACAAATTGTGAATATTTATCACTCAACATTACAGTAGACCCCAAATTGTGAATATTTATCACTCAACATTACAGTAGACCACAAATTGTGAATATTTATCACTCAACATTACAGTAGACCACAAATTGTGAATATTTATCACTCAACATTACAGTAGACCACAAATTGTGAATATTTATCACTCAACATTACAGAAGACCACAAATTGTGAATATTTATCACTCAACATTACAGTAGACCACAAATTGTGAATATTTATCACTCAACATTACAGTAGACTACAAATTTTGAATATTTATCACTCAACATTACAGAAGACCCCAAATTGTGAATATTTATCACTCAACATTACAGTACACCACAGATTGTGGATATTTATCACTGAACATTTCAGTACACTAAAAATTGTGAATATTTATCATTCACTATAGGACAACCTGAACATGTATCACATGCCTAAAACGATGCCTGTTTTTCAGGCTTATTATTAGCTGTCCCTGGCAAGGGATGAGGGCTGACAACATCAAACAATTGTGTCTTCATGATGTGACTTGTACTGTATTTGGATTATAGTGAGGGAGATACTGTGCTGGTCATCAGCATCTCTCTCTGGTCTTGATCTACCTTGGCACAGTGGCAAGACATAAGTCAAGGCGACTGGAGGTAACTCAGGAGGATGCAGGCACTCTGGTCTCACCACCCTTGAGACCAAGGATCATTTGATAAACTTGCGGGATTTGATCGCCCACCATCATTTTGAGAGGCGACTGTCTGACCTTTCGACCACATTGACCCTCTTCAGACTTAATGACATGGTGCCTACAAACCTGAGAAGCTTAGAAAGAAGGGACCTATGTACCCAAATATTTTTTTATCTTGGCTACCAAGCTGTGGTGTCCTCCTCTCTCTCTCTATCTCTCACATAAAAATGCTCGTATCGTGGCGACCAAGCTTTGAAAGAAAGAAAGATCAGCTTTAGATACCCATAATGTAATACGACCTTAAACATTACAGAAAATAATGTGACAGTAAATGTGTCACAGAACATAATGCCAATATGACAATTATAACATTTTCTTATGATTAATGTGGTTTTTAACACCAAATTATATAATTTCACCTAGAGCAACATATAACATAACGTGACCTTGAACCTATTAGAATATATGGCTTTGGACATACTAGCAAAAATCTTACATTCAACATCCAAGGACATAATATGACATTGATGTCATTAAAATATAATATGACCTTGAAGACCATAGTATAATGATGTTGATATCATAGAAAATAATATGACCTTGAAGACCATAGTAATATGACCTTGATGTCATTAAAGTATGATATGGCCTTGAACATCTTGATAAAAATGTGACATTGAACATTGTGGTATTTAATGTGACCTTCGACAAAATAAGATAATAATTTGAATATAATGATAAATACTGTAAGGCCGCGCTGACAAGTGCAGGTAGGCAAGGAGAATGTGACCAGCTGATCAGCTCACAACACAATATGAGAATGTTTACAGGTGTGTAACATGTACACAGTAGTGTGACTAATAAGGTGTGTTCCAGGTCAGGTATGTGACAGATCAGGTATGTTCCAGGTCAGGTATGTGACAGGTCAGGTATGTTCCAGGTCAGGTATGTGACAGATCAGGTATGTTCCAGGTCAGGTATGTGACAGGTCAGGTATGTTCCAGGTCAGGTAGGTGACAGATCAAATATGTGACATGTCATTTATGTGACATGAAAGGTATGTGACAGATCAGGTATGTGACTAGCTAGGTATGTGACAGGTAAAGTACATGACAGGCCAGGTATGTTACAGGTCAGGTATATGATAGGTCTGACATGTGACAGGTCAGATATGCAACAGGTCAGGTATGTGACATTTCAGGTATGCAATAGGCCAGGTATGTGACAGGTCAGTTATGTCACTAGCTAGGTATGTGACTAGTTAGGTATATGACATGTCAAGTATGTGACTAGTTAGGTATATGACTAGTTAGGTATGTGACAGGGCAGGTACGTTACAGGTCATGTATATGACAGATATGACATGTGACAGGTCATGGATGTGACATTTCATGTATGTGACAAGTCAGGTATGTGACAGGTCATATATGTGACTAGTTTGGTATGTGAAATGTCAGGTATGTGATAGGTCAGGTGTGTGATAGATAAAGTATGTGACAGGTCAAGTGTGTGGCCAGTTAGGTTTGAGACATGTCAAGTACATCAGACGTTTGATAGGTCATTAAGTGGCAATTCTAGTATGTGACAGGTCAATCTGTGCCATATGCCAGATTATGGCCCACATATCAGTCTGTGTTCCTTGTCAGTATGTGTTACATGTCAATCTGTGTCACATGACGATTTGTGTCACATGTCAGTCTGTCAAATGTTAGTACATGCCACACATCAATCACTGTCATATGTCAGTCTGTCAGTACATGCCATGTAAGTGTTCAGCACATTTTAGTCTGTATAAGACACCAGTCTGTCAGACTGGTCTGCATCAGCAACGGATTCGAACTTCAAGTTCAACTGGCTGTACATCCGTCCACATCCCTTAAGATCCCTCATTGATAAAGTCAGCAGCGATTCAAAAAACACCAAGCTGTAGAGTCGCCTGTGCACTCAAATTCTGTTTCCTCTCCAGACACTGTCACAACAGCGACCTCTTTCGCTGCAAACAGAAGGACATAAATACGTGCAATGATCATTAGTCTAGAAATACCTGAGCATGAACGCACATAAATGTCAAAGTGGATGGCCTACCTGTAATCTTTCGTGCTGTCGGCATTCCCTTTAGTGTAAATTTATGCATTTCTTTACAAGTCTTTTACATCTACAGAGCTTTGTTACTGCTAATTATGTAAGAGCACTACATCTTTTTAACCCCATGGCAGTTTTTAAAAAAGAAAGGTAAAACGATTTCTAAAGCCAACAATGTGTCAGAGATGAAGTGTTACAGACTTCATTGTATTAGGTCTCAGCTTTTTTTGTTGGGTCAGGTGGCCAGTTCTTGTTAGTCAGTTCGTAGACTGGTGTTGTAGTCTTCTGATCATGTCATTGTCCTCTGTTAGTCAGTTCGGAGACTGGTGTTGTAGTCTTCTGATCATGCCACTGTCCTCTGTTAGTCAGTTCAGAGACTGGTGTTGTAGTCTTCTGATCATGCCATTGTCCTCTGTTAGTCAGTTCGGAGACTGGTGTTGTAGTCTTCTGATCATGTCATTGTCCTCAGTTAGTCAGTTCGGAGACTGGTGTTGTAGTCTTCTGATCATGCCACTGTCCTCAGTTAGTCAGTTCAGAGACTGGTGTTGTAGTCTTCTGATCATGCCACTGTCCTCTGTTAGTCAGTTCGGAGACTGGTGTTGTAGTCTTCTGATCATGCCACTGTCCTCAGTTAGTCAGCTCGGAGACTGGTGTTGTAGTCTTCTGATCATGCCACTGTTCTCTGTTAGTTAGTCTGGAGACTGGTGTTGTAGTCTTCTGATCATGCCACTGTCCTCTGTTAGTCAGCTCGGAGACTGGTGTTGTAGTCTTCTGATCATGCCACTGTCCTCTGTTAGTCAGCTCGGAGACTGGTGTTGTAGTCTTCTGATCATGCCACTGTTCTCTGTTAGTCAGCTCGGAGACTGGTGTTGTAGTCTTCTGATCATGCCACTGTTCTCTGTTAGTCAGCTCAGAGACTGGTGTTGTAGTCTTCTGATCATGCCACTGTCCTCAGTTAGTCAGCTCGGAGACTGGTGTTGTAGTCTTCTGATCATGCCACTGTCCTCTGTTAGTCAGCTCGGAGACTGGTGTTGTAGTCTTCTGATCATGCCACTGTCCTCAGTTAGTCAGCTCGGAGACTGGTGTTGTAGTCTTCTGATCATGCCACTGTCCTCAGTTAGTCAGCTCGGAGACTGGTGTTGTAGTCTTCTGATCATGCCACTGTCCTCTGTTAGTCAGCTCGGAGACTGGTGTTGTAGTCTTCTGATCATGCCACTGTCCTCAGTTAGTCAGCTCGGAGACTGGTGTTGTAGTCTTCTGATCATGCCACTGTCCTCTGTTAGTCAGCTCGGAGACTGGTGTTGTAGTCTTCTGATCATGCCACTGTCCTCTGTTAGTCAGCTCGGAGACTGGTGCTGAAGTCTAGTCATGTCACTCCACTGCTTTCTATTCCCAGCAGATCTTTGCAGCTCAGCATAAGTCTGCACCTCAATGTTCCTGTACGACTGTATGATGTACTTGTACGACTGTATGATGTACGTGTTTGTTGGATGTCCCCTTCTTCTTTTCCTCTGTACTGAACACTGCCTTCCAGTATTTTAAATAGTAGGTCTTCATGTATCTGTTCACAACTATCAAAAGACGAAAGATGGCCTGGTGCGGGCATGTCGCGAGGTCAAACGGAATTCCCAACTCGATACTCTTTGGATCCGTACCGGGTCAGAGAGGGTGAGGACGTCCAAGGAAGAGATGGGTGGACAACATCACTGAGTGGCCAGGCCTTCGTCCCGGTGAGATACGTCAGGTGGCGACAGACAGAGAGAGCTGGCGTGG
Source organism: Ariolimax columbianus (assembly GCA_036924085.1). NCBI lineage: Eukaryota > Metazoa > Mollusca > Gastropoda > Stylommatophora > Arionidae > Ariolimax > Ariolimax columbianus. The sequence continues at coordinate 39,547,263 of JAVGWX010000023.1, read as the reverse complement.
GTTTTTCATGTCTTCATGTGTGCCCCAACGACCTGATGGGTTACGGGATGAACTGAACTTCATTTCTCAAATTGTGGCAGCACCAAGATTATCTATATTTTTTGTATATTTGTCATTAGATGTCTCATTGGCCCTATATCGCTAAGCATTCCTTGTTTAAACCTTTTATCTGTCCAGCTCCCTCTTTCCATCCTGCGATAGCCCCACATCTCAAAAGCTCAAAAAATCTGTTCATCCTTCTTATTAAAGAGTCCATGACTCCGATCCGTACAGTGGTTATATGTGTGATGGTTATTCCTTTTACATAGCTCAATATTGATATTACTTGATGTTAGAAGCTTTGGTTTCTCAAGGAATGTCTTTTTTGCTACTTACACACTTAACATTAATTCACTTACTTTTAATGTTTTATTAACGCAGCTTTGATAAGCACACCTGTTACTGTTTGTACTGAAAACTGTATTTTAAAGTTTCTTTGCAATTTTCTTTTTTTCTTTATTGAGGGTCATTGGTGTCTCTTACATATTAAGTTAACTGCCAAAACAATAGAGAATCTTCTAGCAGGAATCAGGCGTCTGCCACACTGGAGTATCTTCAGAGCATTCATAAGGGCAAATAATTCTACACAAAGAACAATAACTGATTTATGGCGTGGCTACCCCAGAAATTGAGTTGTTGCCCTTTCCAGACAAACACGCAGTAACATGTTGTAGGGACATTTTTATTCCTTCTAGAGCGGACGTATCTCTAGAGGCTACGTATCTTCAGCAGCTCTTGGTATTCCTTCCCTCTATAGGGAACATATCTTCAGCTCTTGGTATTCCTTACCAGCCATTCACACATGCCAAAAAATATTTGTTAAATCTGAGTTAAAACAAAATGTTTCTAGCTGATAAAAACACATATAAGTAATTTCTCAGTAACTGTAACAGGACAAAAACAACACATCACATACTCTATAACTACGAGGCCCTCGTCATAGCTCACAGATATGGCTGCTAACTTTAACCACTTATTTTTTAAGTTTTGTTGTGATTTATAGTTGTTTCCATTTATTCTTCGTCTATGATGAAGGTCCTGTGTCCGTAATGTAGGTGTCATTTTGTTTTTGTTCTAGTCCAGTCGCTGCGCCATTACCTGTTTGCTTTTATCTATTTTTAATCTTCACTAAAGGTGCAGGTTCAATTGAATGCTTTCTAAGCAATGTTTCCAACGCTTCATCCTCGATGACAATATTTGATTGGAGAAGGGCCAAAGCCACATTAATTTGTGGGCACTAGGCATGGCTGAGCACTTTCCCCTTTCCAACATAAATGTCAAGTTCATTTTCTGGAACAGTTCTTATATAGAAAAAAAACAACAAATGTAAGACAGATACAATTGTTTTGTTAGTTGTTGGTTAGTTGTTGGTTAGTTGTTGGTTAGTTGTTGGTTAGTTGTTGGTTAGTTGTTGGTTAGTTGTTGGTTAGTTGTTGGTTAGTTGTTGGTTAGTTGTTGGTTAGTTGTTTTGTTAGTTGTTGGTTAGTTGTTGGTTAGTTGGTTAGTTAGTTAGTTAGTTAGTTGGTTAGTTAGTTAGTTAGTTGGTTAGTTAGTTAGTTAGTTAGTTAGTTAGTTAGTTAGTTAGTTAGTTGGTTAGTTAGTTAGTTAGTTTTCTTTCCACTTATGCTGTTGAGCGTTAGGTGGAGCTTAAGTCGTCTATCCTGCGCTAAGTGCAATGCGTCGGTCAATGTAAGTCCATGTGGCTGCACAATCAATCTGCCATCTATCCACATCTCTTGCCCTGTAGCCAGATCTACCAGCGTTGTAAGCCATCAGTGGAAGTTGATGAGGGTGCATTCTCATGAGATGACCAAACCAACTTATTTTCTGCCTAGAAATGTATTTGGGACAAGCTGTAGTGCTGAAAAACTGGGAATGTGGTCATTCTCTCTCTCCTAGTAACCACTGACCTTCCTCAAACACTTTATTTCACACGTCAAAATTCTGCTCACTCGTGCTCTGGACAGAGGCCATGATTGGCACCGGTAGCACAGAGTCAGCATAAATATACTGTTTATCAGCTGTTGCTTTGTTGCCAAACTAATGCTGGGGTCCCTAAGCAGTGGTGACCGCTGATAAGTCACCGCAGATACTTTCTGACACCTAGTCTTAATTTTCTTGTCGATCCTGATGTTTGCCAAAAAATACTGCCCAAATACTTTAACTCATGGGCCTGTTGAAGAGCAATATCATTTAGACTTATCTTGACAGGCCCAGATGTTTTACAGGTCATCAAAGTTTCTGTTTTCTACTCCTTAATTGTGTTGTATTGTAAGAAAAGGTAACACATCAATTTGTGATTAGTTTTCTCTCAAACACAATGGACATTTTGGGCACACAAATCATTTTTATAACTTTGAGCTTAGGGAAACTGTGTTCTCTACAAACCACTGACACTAGAAGTGAGAGGAGGATCCTTAGAGTAAAGGAAACATTAGGCTGGGACATTATAAAACAGTTTTTGTTGTACTATCAAGCAAAGTACTTCTTGGAGAGGTCTTGACTGGAAAGTTTGAACTATTGCTTAAAGTTGAGAACACTGATCTCTTACAATTATTCATCCCCATATGTCAAATGTGTTTAGCGCCTTGCATTCTGCTTTCATGAGCATTCTGCTTTCTGCCTGAGCTCATCTGACTTCTGACACTTTTAAAATACTGAAACTCTACACTCAAATGTGGCCCTGTCTTACTCTACTAGTGTACCTGAGCTCTTCTGACTTCTCTTTTAAAATACTGACACTCTACACTCTAATGTGGCCCTGTCTTACTCTACTAGTGTACCTGAGCTCCTCTGACTTCTGACACTTTTAAAATACTGACACTCTACACTTTAATGTGACCCTGTCTTACGCTACTGGTGGTCCTGAGCTCCTCTGACTTCTGACACTTTTAAAATACTGACACTCTACACTCTAATGTGGCCTTGTCTTACGCTACTGGTGGTCCTGAGCTCCTCTGACTTCTGACACTTTTAAAATACTGACACTCTACACTCTAATGTGGCCCTGTCTTACGCTACTGGTGGTCCTGAGCTCCTCTGACTTCTAACATAAAATATTGACATCCTAGTGTGGCCCTATTTTTGTCTCTGATAGTAGAGAAGTACACAACCCTCATCCAGAACATGTACAAAGACACAGTTACTAGTGGTACATGAAGGACTACTGACTGACAGCTTCGGGGTGCAAACAGGGTGAGACAGGGATGCCTGCTCTCAACTTTCCAGTTCTTGTCGACTATAGATTGGATAATGTAGACATCAATTGAAGGCAACAAAACTGGTATTCAGTGGATACTATTGTCACAATTGAAGGCAACAAAACTGGTATTCAGTGGATACTATTGTCACAATTGAAGGCAACAAAACTGGTATTCAGTGGATACTATTGTCACAATTGAAGGCAACAAAACTGGTATTCAGTGGATACTATTGTCACAATTGAAGGCAACAAAACTGGTATTCAGTGGATACTATTGTCACAATTGAAGGCAACAAAACTGGTATTCAGTGGATACTATTGTCACAATTGAAGGCAACAAAACTGGTATTCAGTGGATACTATTGTCACAATTGAAGGCAACAAAACTGGTATTCAGTGGATACTATTGTCACAATTGAAGGCAACAAAACTGGTATTCAGTGGATACTATTGTCACAATTGAAGGCAACAAAACTGGTATTCAGTGGATACTATTGTCACAATTGAAGGCAACAAAACTGGTATTCAGTGGACACTATTGTCACAATTGAAGGCAACAAAACTGGTATTCAGTGGATACTATTGTCACAATTGAAGGCAACAAAACTGGTATTCAGTGGATACTATTGTCACAATTGAAGGCAACAAAACTGGTATTCAGTGGATACTATTGTCACAATTGAAGGCAACAAAACTGGTATTCAGTGGATACTATTGTCACAATTGGAGGATTGTCACAATTGGAGGACCGTGACTTCGCAGATGATCTGGTACTTTCGTCTCACAGTCATAGGCAAATGCAAGAGAAACTTGATAGTGTGAAAGACCAATCGGCCAAACTGGGACTGAGTATCAACACGAAGAAAACCAAGCTCCTTAAACTCAACCCTAACAGCAAAAATCCAACATTCTGGAGGGAAGGGGGTGGGGGGGGGGGGGCGGTTGGAGGATGTGGATACCTTTACCTATTTAGGCAGCACAATAGACACATCAGGAGGTACAGATGCGGAGGTACAGATGCAGATGTAAGCATCAGAATTGGAAAGGCACGAGGGGCATTCCTGACAGTAAACAATATATGGAGATCCAGAGATTTCAAGATTCACACCAAAATTAGTATATTCAACGCAAGTGTCAAGTCGGTGTTGTTGCATGGAGCGGAGACAAGTGTCAAGTCGGTGTTGTTGCATGGAGACATTGAGAACGACCAAGGTTATACAACAAAGACTCCAAACCTTCGTTAACAGATGCCTGCGAAGGATAATAGGCATAAATGTGCCAGGACAGGGTGAGGGATAAAGACTTGTGAGAAAGGAGCCAATAACAGCCAAGGAACAACAAATTAAGCAAATAAAATAAGGCTGGATAGGTCATACGCTGAGGAAGGCACAGTCTAGCATAGCCAGACAGGCTATTACATGGAATCCTCAGGGAAAAAGAGAGAGAGGTAGACCCAAAAATACGTGGAAAAGAGAATGTGAGAAGGAACTCAAATTAAATAATTACATGCGGAGAGGGGCGGGGGGAGGAGGCCAGGACGGTGTATGCTGGCGAGATGTTGTCGGTGGCCTATGAGAGAGCAGCCCAGGACTGTGTATGCTGGCGAGATGTTGTCGGTGGGGCCTATGAGAAAGCAGCCCAGGACTGTGTCCGCTGGCAAGATGTTGTCAATGGGGCCTATGAGAGAGCAGCCCAGGACTGTGTCCGCTGGCGAGATGTTGTCAATGGGGCCTATGAGAGAGCAGCCCAGGACGGTGTCCGCTGGCGAGATGTTGTCGGGGGCCTATGAGAGAGCAGCCCAGGACTGTGTATGCTGGCGAGATGTTGTCGGTGGCCTATGAGAGAGCAGCCCAGGACGGTGTCCGCTGGCGAGATGTTGTCGGGGGCCTATGAGAGAGCAGCCCAGGACGGTGTCCGCTGGCGAGATGTTGTCGGGGGCCTATGAGAGAGCAGCCCAGGACTGTGTATGCTGGCGAGATGTTGTCGGTGGCCTATGAGAGAGCAGCCCAGGACTGTGTATGCTGGCGAGATGTTGTCGGGGGCCTATGAGAGAGCAGCCCAGGACTGTGTATGCTGGCGAGATGTTGTCGGTGGCCTATGAGAGAGCAGCCCAGGACTGTGTATGCTGGCGAGATGTTGTCGGTGGCCTATGAGAGAGCAGCCCAGGACTGTGTATGCTGGCGAGATGTTGTCGGTGGCCTATGAGAGAGCAGCCCAGGACTGTGTATGCTGGCGAGATGTTGTCGGTGGCCTATGAGAGAGCAGCCCAGGACTGTGTATGCTGGCGAGATGTTGTCGGTGGCCTATGAGAGAGCAGCCCAGGACTGTTAATGCTGGCGAGATGTTGTCGGTGGCCTATGAGAGAGCAGCCCAGGACTGTGTATGCTGGCGAGATGTTGTCGGTGGCCTATGAGAGAGCAGCCCAGGACTGTGTCCGCTGGCGAGATGTTGTCGGTGGCCTATGAGAGAGCAGCCCAGGACTGTGTATGATGGCGAGATGTTGTCGGTGGCCTATGAGAGAGCAGCCCAGGACTGTGTATGCTGGCGAGATGTTGTCGGTGGCCTATGAGAAAGCAGCCCAGGACGGTGTATTCTGGCGAGATGTTGTCGGTGGCCTATGAGAGAGCAGCCCAGGACTGTGTATGCTGGCGAGATGTTGTCGGTGGCCTATGAGAGAGCAGCCCAGGACTGTGTATGCTGGCGAGATGTTGTAGGTGGCCTATGAGAGAGCAGCCCAGGACGGTGTATTCTGGCGAGATGTTGTCGGTGGCCTATGAGAAAGCAGCCCAGGACTGTGTATGCTGGCGAGATGTTGTCGGTGGCCTATGAGAGAGCAGCCCAGGACTGTGTCCGCTGGCGAGATGTTGTCGGTGGCCTATGATAGAGCAGCCCAGGACTGTGTCCGCTGGCGAGATGTTGTCGGTGGCCTATGAGAGAGCAGCCCAGGACTGTGTCCGCTGGCGAGATGTTGTCGGTGGCCTATGAGAGAGCAGCCCAGGACTGTGTCCGCTGGCGAGATGTTGTCGGTGGCCTATGAGAGAGCAGCCCAGGACTGTGTCCGCTGGCGAGATGTTGTCGGGGGCCTATGAGAGAGCAGCCCAGGACTGTGTCCGCTGGCGAGATGTTGTCGGTGGCCTATGAGAGAGCAGCCCAGGACTGTGTCCGCTGGCGAGATATTGTCGGTGGCCTATGAGAGAGCAGCCCAGGACTGTGTCCGCTGGCGAGATATTGTCGATGGCCTATGAGAGAGCAGCCCAGGACTGTGTCCGCTGTCGAGATGTTGTCGGTGGCCTATGAGAGAGCAGCCCAGGACTGTGTATGCTGGCGAGATGTTGTCGGTGGCCTATGAGAGAGCAGCCCAGGACTGTGTCCGCTGGCGAGATGTTGTCGTGGGGCCTTTGAGAGAGCACCCCAGGACTGTGTCCGCTGGCGAGATGTTGCCGGTGGCCTATGAGAGAGCAGCCCAGGACTGTGTCCGCTGGCGAGATGTTGTCGGGGGGCCTATGAGATAGCAGCCCAGGACTGTGTCCGCTGGCGAGATGTTGTCGGTGGCCTATGAGAGAGCAGCCCAGGACTGTGTCCGCTGGCGAGATGTTGTCGGTGGCCTATGAGAGAGCAGCCCAGGACTGTGTATGCTGGCGAGATGTTGTCGGTGGCCTATGAGAAAGCAGCCCAGGACTGTGTATGCTGGCGAGATGTTGTCGGTGGCCTATGAGAGAGCAGCCCAGGACTGTGTATGCTGGCGAGATGTTGTCGGTGGCCTATGAGAGAGCAGCCCAGGACTGTGTATGCTGGCGAGATGTTGTCGGTGGCCTATGAGAGAGCAGCCCAGGACTGTTAATGCTGGCGAGATGTTGTCGGTGGCCTATGAGAGAGCAGCCCAGGACTGTGTATGCTGGCGAGATGTTGTCGGTGGCCTATGAGAGAGCAGCCCAGGACTGTGTCCGCTGGCGAGATGTTGTCGGTGGCCTATGAGAGAGCAGCCCAGGACTGTGTATGATGGCGAGATGTTGTCGGTGGCCTATGAGAGAGCAGCCCAGGACTGTGTATGCTGGCGAGATGTTGTCGGTGGCCTATGAGAAAGCAGCCCAGGACGGTGTATTCTGGCGAGATGTTGTCGGTGGCCTATGAGAGAGCAGCCCAGGACTGTGTATGCTGGCGAGATGTTGTCGGTGGCCTATGAGAGAGCAGCCCAGGACTGTGTATGCTGGCGAGATGTTGTAGGTGGCCTATGAGAGAGCAGCCCAGGACGGTGTATTCTGGCGAGATGTTGTCGGTGGCCTATGAGAAAGCAGCCCAGGACTGTGTATGCTGGCGAGATGTTGTCGGTGGCCTATGAGAGAGCAGCCCAGGACTGTGTCCGCTGGCGAGATGTTGTCGGTGGCCTATGATAGAGCAGCCCAGGACTGTGTCCGCTGGCGAGATGTTGTCGGTGGCCTATGAGAGAGCAGCCCAGGACTGTGTCCGCTGGCGAGATGTTGTCGGTGGCCTATGAGAGAGCAGCCCAGGACTGTGTCCGCTGGCGAGATGTTGTCGGTGGCCTATGAGAGAGCAGCCCAGGACTGTGTCCGCTGGCGAGATGTTGTCGGGGGCCTATGAGAGAGCAGCCCAGGACTGTGTCCGCTGGCGAGATGTTGTCGGTGGCCTATGAGAGAGCAGCCCAGGACTGTGTCCGCTGGCGAGATATTGTCGGTGGCCTATGAGAGAGCAGCCCAGGACTGTGTCCGCTGGCGAGATATTGTCGATGGCCTATGAGAGAGCAGCCCAGGACTGTGTCCGCTGGCGAGATGTTGTCGGTGGCCTATGAGAGAGCAGCCCAGGACTGTGTATGCTGGCGAGATGTTGTCGGTGGCCTATGAGAGAGCAGCCCAGGACTGTGTCCGCTGGCGAGATGTTGTCGTGGGGCCTTTGAGAGAGCACCCCAGGACTGTGTCCGCTGGCGAGATGTTGCCGGTGGCCTATGAGAGAGCAGCCCAGGACTGTGTCCGCTGGCGAGATGTTGCCGGTGGCCTATGAGAGAGCAGCCCAGGACTGTGTCCGCTGGCGAGATGTTGTCGGGGGCCTATGAGATAGCAGCCCAGGACTGTGTCCGCTGGCGAGATGTTGTCGGTGGCCTATGAGAGAGCAGCCCAGGACTGTGTCCGCTGGCGAGATGTTGTCGGTGGCCTATGAGAGAGCAGCCCAGGACTGTGTATACTGGCGAGATGTTGTCGGTGGCCTATGTGAGAGCAGCCCAGGACTGTGTCCGCTGGCGAGATGTTGTCGGTGGCCTATGAGAGAGCAGCCCAGGACTGTGTATGCTGGCGAGATGTTGTCGGTGGCCTATGAGAGAGCAGCCCAGGACTGTGTATGCTGGCGAGATTTTGTCGGTGGCCTATGAGAGAGCAGCCCAGAACTGTGTCCGCTGGCGAGATGTTGTCGGTGGCCTAAGAGAGAGCAGCCCAGGACTGTGTATGCTGGCGAGATGTTGTCGTGGGGCCTATGAAAGAGCACCCCAGGACTGTGTATGCTGGCGAGATTTTGTCGGTGGCCTATGAGAGAGCAGCCCAGAACTGTGTCCGCTGGCGAGATGTTGTCGGTGGCCTAAGAGAGAGCAGCCCAGGACTGTGTATGCTGGCGAGATGTTGTCGTGGGGCCTATGAAAGAGCACCCCAGGACTGTGTCCGCTGGCGAGATGTTGTCGGTGGCCTATGAGAGAGCAGTCCAGGACTGTGTCCGCTGGCGAGATGTTGTCGGTGGCCTATGAGAGAGCAGCCCAGGACTGTGTCTGCTGGCGAGATGTTGTCGGTGGCCTATGAGAGAGCAGCCCAGGACTGTGTCCGCTGGCGAGATGTTGTCAGTGGCCTATGAGAGAGCAGCCCAGGACTGTGTCCGCTGGTGAGATGTTATCGGTGGCCTATGAGAGAGCAGCTCAGGACTGTGTCCGCTGGCGAAATTTTGTCAGTGGCCTATGAGAGAGCAGCCCAGGACTGTGTCCGCTGGCGAGATGTTGTCGGTGGCCTATGAGAGAGCAGCCCAGGACTGTGTCCGCTGGCGAGATGTTGTCAGTGGCCTATGAGAGAGCAGCCCAGGACTGTGTCCGCTGGCGAGATGTTGTCAGTGGCCTATGAGAGAGCAGCCCAGGACTGTGTCCGCTGGCGAGATGTTGTCGGTGGCCTATGAGAGAGCAGCCGAGGACTGTGTCCGCTGGCGAGATGTTGTCAGTGGCCTATGAGAGAGCAGCCCAGGACTGTGTCCGCTGGCGAGATGTTGTCGGTGGCCTATGAGAGAGCAGTCCAGGACTGTGTCCGCTGGCGAGATGTTGTCGGTGGCCTATGAGAGAGCAGCCGAGGACTGTGTCCGCTGGCGAGATGTTGTCAGTGGCCTATGAGAGAGCAGCCCAGGACTGTGTCCGCTGGCGAGATGTTGTCGGTGGCCTATGAGAGAGCAGCCCAGGACTGTGTCCGCTGGCGAGATGTTGTCAGTGGCCTATGAGAGAGCAGCCCAGGACTGTGTCCGCTGGCGAGATGTTGTCAGTGGCCTATGAGAGAGCAGCCCAGGACTGTGTCCGCTGGCGAGATGTTGTCGGTGGCCTATGAGAGAGCAGCCCAGGACTGTGTCCGCTGGCGAGATGTTGTCAGTGGCCTATGAGAGAGCAGCCCAGGACTGTGTCCGCTGGCGAGATGTTGTCGGTGGCCTATGAGAGAGCAGCCCAGGACTGTGTCCGCTGGCGAGATGTTGTCAGTGGCCTATGAGAGAGCAGCCCAGGACTGTGTCCGCTGGCGAGATGTTGTCAGTGGCCTATGAGAGAGCAGTCCAGGACTGTGTCCGCTGGCGAGATGTTGTCGGTGGCCTATGAGAGAGCAGTCCAGGACTGTGTCCGCTGGCGAGATGTTGTCGGTGGCCTATGAGAGAGCAGCCGAGGACTGTGTCCGCTGGCGAGATGTTGTCAGTGGCCTATGAGAGAGCAGCCCAGGACTGTGTCCGCTGGCGAGATGTTGTCGGTGGCCTATGAGAGAGCAGCCCAGGACTGTGTCCGCTGGCGAGATGTTGTCAGTGGCCTATGAGAGAGCAGCCCAGGACTGTGTCCGCTGGCGAGATGTTGTCAGTGGCCTATGAGAGAGCAGCCCAGGACTGTGTCCGCTGGCGAGATGTTGTCGGTGGCCTATGAGAGAGCAGCCCAGGACTGTGTCCGCTGGCGAGATGTTGTCAGTGGCCTATGAGAGAGCAGCCCAGGACTGTGTCCGCTGGCGAGATGTTGTCGGTGGCCTATGAGAGAGCAGCCCAGGACTGTGTCCGCTGGCGAGATGTTGTCAGTGGCCTATGAGAGAGCAGCCCAGGACTGTGTCCGCTGGCGAGATGTTGTCGGTGGCCTATGAGAGAGCAGTCCAGGACTGTGTCCGCTGGCGAGATGTTGTCGGTGGCCTATGAGAGAGCAGCCCAGGACTGTGTCCGCTGGCGAGATGTTGTCGGTGGCCTATGCATCGAGAGGAGCGACAGGCTTTGATTGAATGTGGCCCTGCCTCATCCTACTAGTGGTCCTGAGCTCTTTACTTCTCACATAAAATACTTAACCCAACTTAACATTTTTATACTGGTTTAGAAGACTTTGCAGAGTCTGTGTACAACCAGATTAATTTACATTAACGTCTCTAAAAGCTATGCACATCCAATTTATTCTTAAATGCATTAATTGTCCTCCACTACCTCCTGTGGCAATACATTTCAAGCATTCACCACTCTCTGAGTAAAACAATATTTCCTAATATCTAATCTGGACCTTTCTTTGGTTAATTTGTAGCTATGCCCTTTTGTTCTTGTAGGGGGTTGTATTTTGGAAAACTTGTTTAAGTCTATTTTATCCGTTCCTCTGATTACCTTCTAAACCTGTATTAAGTCACCTCAAATTCTTCTCTTTTCTAGACACTGTAGGCCGGTTTTTCTGAGTCTTTCCTCATAACTGTAATTCTGGAATCCCACTATCAGCTTTGTCACTTCTTTTTGGATCCTTTCCAGCATGTTTATATCCTATCTATGATAAGGACTCCACACCTGTACACAGTACTCCAATCTAGGTCTAACTAAAGCTTTATACAGTTTGACTATCACTTCCTTGCTCCTATATTTAATATTTCTTTTTATCATACCAAACATTGCATTTGCATTTTTCATTGCTACCTGGACTTGCTCACTCACCTTACCTGTATGATCTATTATAACTCCTAGGTCCCTTTCCTTTTATATCTTTCTAATATTATTCTCGCCCATTCTGTAATTATGTTCCATATTGGATCTACCCGTGTGGATCCCTGTACATTTATCTACATTAAACTCCATTTACCAGCTTACAGACCATTCTTGAATTTTATCTAAATCTGACCACAATATATCCATTTCTGCTTTAGATGAGACACTACTGCATAGTTTTGTGTCATCAGCAAATTTTTCAATCATGGATCCCATTTCAATGTCTAAATCGTTTATATATATCAAGAACAAAATTGGTCCCAAAACCGAGCCCTGTGGCACTCCACTCAGAGTACTCCTTATTTATGCCCACTCTCTGCCTTCTTCCCGTTAACCAATTTTCAATCCATTTGGCAACTTCCCCATCTATTCCATGTGATTTTAACTTTCTAAATAATCTTTGATGAGGTACTCTATCAAAGCCCTTTGCAAAATTTAGATAAATAACATCCATTGGCTCCCCTTTATCTATTATTATAGTAACCCCCTCCAGGAATTCTAAAAGATTTGTTAAGCACGATATCCCTCTAGTAAACCCAGGCTGACTATTTCTGATTAAATTAAACTTTTCCAAATGCATTACAATGTTCTCTTTGATTATTGAATCAGATGCCGGGATCAAGACGCTGAGCAGCGCACACATAAGCTGCAGTGGTCAGCGACCCATAGCTGACTGCTAGCATCAGGGCCAGCGAACCATAGCTGCCAAGACCCTTTTACACCTCCACGCGGTGATCCTGGATAACAGGCTGCAGTAGGGCAGACTGGCTAAGGAGAAGAGATCGAATAGGGAATGTTAACCCGGTACTAAAAAAATGCTTGCTAAAGTCGGATGTGTTGGACTGAAAGGTGCAAATATAGCAGCCAAGCTGTAAACTACGACGCAACGCATTCCATTCTCTAGACTACATTGTGCTACTTAAGCCCTTTCAGGGTTTGGTAGCAGGAGATTGAGAATGAACGAAGAAGAAGAAGAAGAAGAATCAGATGCCTGTTTGTGAAGATCGGGTCATTGAAAACTTTGGTTTGCTCTGAAGCCACATTGGGCCTTACCCATCTGTGGCTCAGTCAGATGTCTTAGTCTTTAGAAAGTCGATGACTGCAAATGTAACAGCTACACACAGCAGCAATAAGACCAATAATAGCAGCAACAACACCAATATAGTATCATCAACAACAATAACAGTTTCAACAGCAACAATAACAACAGCAACAATAACAACAACAGCACCAGTAACAACAACAACAACAGCAACAACATACAATACCAGAAACAATCAAAACAACAACAACAACGGTGGTGGCAATGATGACAATTACAACAACAGCAACGGTGGTGGCAATGATGACAATTACAACAACAGCAACAATTACAACAGCAGCAGTAGCAGCAACAACAACAACAGCAACAACAACCCATATATGTAAGGACATCACATGTGGGTATATAATAGAAGACAGCGTACCTTGAGTATTTCATCTTCGTTGATGACAACCTGTATCCTGAGGTGAGTAGGTAGTTGATGCACGGATTTAATGTTGTAGACCAGAGAGTTCAGGCCATCTTTGGCCATGCGATGTGTGGTGGTTTTCAGCAAGTTAAACCTGTTGATGTAATGTGATCTGTCTATGAACCAGAACAACAAAAACTTCCTGGGTCATGCATACCCTTACCAGAGAGACAAGAACTGGCCCACTATGCCTCGATGCATTTTATGAACGGTTACTAAAGAAGGTTGTGTATGGTGATAGCCTCATCATGTAAAAATAGTGGAGTAAGAGTTCCAAATCTGAGTACTCAAGTGATTAGAGACAAGAATAGCACTACTGCCCCACAGAGAGCATGTCGTAAGAGGCAACTAACTGTGTGACATGCATAACACCGGTCATGGTTAGGTGGTGTGCTAAGAGCAGCATAAATGGTGCCTTACAGGCTGTGGGTCTACTTAGCTCTGGTGCTTCAGTCTATTAAGATAGATTCGCACATCAGTTAATCACCCTCCAAAGAACTGGTTGTATACAGACCCTATAGAGTCTTCTAAATCAGTATAAAGATGTTAAGTCAACCTCTTAAGCACTGTCAATTTTGGCAGACTATAGGGACCAACCTTCACATATAATTTGTGATATACAATAATAAAGTTTTTTTTATAAAATAATAATAATAACAATAAAAATAATAACTGTTTATCGTGGTCTATGAGTACTGTCAACATCATCATGTGTCACACTGCATCCTTGAGACCAAGTTGTGATTGTGACTAGTCAAGCCAATGTGATCGTGGTCATGTCTAAGCATGTACAATGTAAGCATGCTGATGAGAACATTGTTCGTACCAATTATGAAATCTCATTTGGTATCCAGTTTCAACATTTAACAAAATTCTCGGGGATTTATAAAGCATCTTTCTGTTTGCATGGATTCTAATTTTTTTAGTTATTGATATGTAAAGTAAACACCTGGAGGGCCAGAATCTGGACCCAAAAATAGGCCACTCCTGGGCTGCAGAAATCATAACTGTTATAGCACATAAAGTGCAATAATCTACACTTCATGTAAGGAGTCAACTACAGTTGTGAGCCTATGCTTCACAGGAAGTTCAATTCAGAAGAAACAAGATGTCACGTTCATTTACAATACAACCATTCCCTGTACAACATGTCACTTCTGTGTACCACATGTCACTCCACCTGTACAACATGTCACCCCCCTGTACCACATGTCACCCCCTTGTACCCCATATCACTTTCCTGTACACCATGTAACCCCCCTGTACATGTCCCCACCCTGCACAACATGTCACTCCCTGTACAACATGTCACCCCCCCCCCCCCTGTACCCCATGTCACCCCCCTGTACAACATGTCACCCCCCTGTCACCCTCCTGTACAACATGTCACTCCCTGTACAACATGTCACCCCCCTGTACCCCCTGTCACCCTCCTGTACCCCATGTCACCCTCCTGTACAACATGTCACCCCCTGTACAACATGTCACTGCTCTATGTGTGAGCAATGAAGAAATCAAGCAGATAAATACATAACCGGAAGACAGAAGGAATCACAAAATAGAAGACAAGAATGATGATAAAGGCGGTACAGAAAAAGCAAGAGACAGAAAGTGGGGGGGGGGGGGGGGGGGGGGGAGAAATAGAGTCATCAAGATTCATAATGTTCTAGTCAACTTAGTCTGTGTAATTCCCCAACAGTTATTATTAGCTTGTATGATGTTATGGAAGAGGCTAAGGTGACCAATTGAAAAGAAGAAGATGTAATTAGTTGTGACCTGAAGGTGTATAGCAGGTTCTTGGAGCTATTATTAGCCTGTACAGCATTTTGAAAGAGGTGCAGGTAACCAATCAGAAAATAGACATGGGGTCAACTGTAGCAGGTCAACCATTGAAACAAGATTACTGTCAAGTGGCCAGCTACTAGAGTCACCATTGAGACAAGATTACTGTCAAGTGGCCAGCTACTAGAGTCAACCTTTGAGACAAGATTACTGTCAAGTGGCCAGCTACTAGAGTCACCATTGAGACAAGATTACTGTCAAGTGGCCAGCTACTAGAGTCACCATTGAGACAAGATTACTGTCAAGTGGCCAGCTACTAGAGTCAACCTTTGAGACAAGATTGCTGTCAAGTGGCCAGCTACTAGAGGCACCATTGAGACAAGATTACTGTCAAGTGGCCAGCTACTAGAGTCAACCTTTGAGACAAGATTACTGTCAAGTGGCCAGCTCTTGAGTCACCTTTGAGACAAGATTACTGTCAAGTGGCCAGCTACTAGAGTCACCTTTGAGACAAGATTACTGTCAAGTGGCCAGCTACTAGAGTCACCTTTGAGACAAGATTACAGTCAAGTGGCCAGCTCTTGAGTCACCTTTGAGACAAGATTACTGTCAAGTGGCCAGCTACTAGAGTCACCTTTGAGACAAGATTACTGTCAAGTGGCCAGCTACTAGAGTCACCATTGAAACAAGATTACTGTCAAGTGGCCAGCTACTAGAGTCACCTTTGAAACAAGATTACTGTCAAGTGGCCAGCTACTAGAGTCACCTTTGATACAAGATTACTGTCAAGTGGCCAGCTACTAGAGTCACCTTTGAGACAAGATTACTGTCAAGCATCCAGCTACTAGAGTCACCTTTGAGACAAGATTACTGTCAAGTGACCAGCTACTATAGTCAGCCATTGAAACAAGATTACTATCAAGTGGCCAGCTACTAGAGTCACCTTTGAGACAAGATTACTGTCAAGTGGCCAGCTACTAGAGTCACCTTTGAGACAAGATTACTGTCAAGTGGCCAGCTACTAGAGTCACCTTTGAGACAAGATTACTGTCAAGTGGCCAGCTACTAGAGTCACCTTTGTGACAAGATTACTGTCAAGTGACCAGCTACTATAGTCAGCCATTGAAACAAGATTACTATCAAGTGGCCAGCTACTAGAGTCACCTTTGAGACAAGATTACTGTCAAGTGGCCAGCTACTAGAGTCACCTTTGAGACAAGATTACTGTCAAGTGGCCAGCTACTAGAGTCACCTTTGAGACAAGATTACTGTCAAGTGGCCAGCTACTAGAGTCACCTTTGTGACAAGATTACTGTCAAGTGGCCAGCTACTAGAGTCACCTTTGAGACAAGATTACTGTCAAGTGGCCAGCTACTAGAGTCACCCGTTGATACAAGATTACTGTCAAGTGGCCAGCTAACACATGCCTTCTGTAAAGAGCTCAACACTAAATGGGCCCTCCCAAGAGGGTCTTTATCATAGAGGATATATAAACATGATGGTAAGGATACAAAAAAAAGCAACAAAACTGATAGTGGGATTCCAGAATTACAGTTTTGAAGAAAGACTCAGAAAAACCGACCTACGGTGTCTAGAAAAGAGAAGAATTCGAGGCGACTTAATACAGGTTTATAAGATGATCAGAGGAACTGATAAATTAGACTATAACAAGTTTTTTTAAAAATACAGCCACCTACAAAAACAAGAGGGCACAGCTACAAACTTATGAAAGAAAGGTACAGATTAGATATTAGGATATACTTTTTTAGTCGGAGAGTGATGAATGCTTGGAATACATTGCCACAGGAAATAGTGGAGGCAGGGACAGTTAATGCATTTAAGAATAAATTGGATGCATATAGCTTTTAGAGCAGGGTAATGTAAATGATACTGGTTGTTTACTGCTGCCATGCAGGCAGACTGGGGACAACCAACGGCTAGGGAGGCGGCCTTGAACAAATGCATGCTGAAGTCAGATGCACTGGGCTACGGCACATAACACAGTGCAACGCAGTACGTTTAATGATGACGGACACCATACTGGTTGTTTACAGACTCTGCATAGTCTTCTAAACCAGTATAAAAACGTTAAGACAAGTTTATAAGCCCTCTGTAAAGAATAAATGAACCTGAGTGCCTGTTGTTAAAAATAGTTGGAGCAGCTTTGACTCACCTCTTTGGGTTGTGCTCATTGCCGGCATCATGGACATGTCTTATCATTTTGTATCTGGCAATGCTCATGGGGTACCGAGTAATATGTAATCCAGCATGTGAGATCCTATGGATAAGGACATAATGATCACGGGATACGGAAATAAAAATACAGCAATATGTTATAAAAGGTGAAGGTCAGTCATATGGCACCAATTGCCGTTGGGGATGAAGATAACTCTTCATGTACTGAGCCGCAGCTTATGTGAGGTGGGGTGGCTAGTTCCCTACCTTATTGTTTTTACCTTCCCCAACCCATACGTCAGGTTCTTATTTACAGCTGGATGGACTAAAGGAGCGTTTGCACCAGGCACTAACCACGACCTGGATTATTTTTTCTGTATGTCCGTGAACTAAAACCCTGGTACGCTGTAATCCCGGTCTAGTAAGTGAGCTAACTAGGCTACATGTTCCGCTATATACTGTAAAATCAAGTAGATGATACAATCATATATATAAACACACTCACACAGACACATGAATGCAAGTCAGTAATTAAATCATCAAACTGCTAGAAAAAATAAATTTTATACGAGATTGATCCCCATTTATTATTGCACTAACATTGTCCCTGGTTTCTCAACATAATGTCCCCCACACTAACATTGTCCCTGGTTTCTCAACATAATGTCCCCCACACTAACATTGTCCCTGGTTTCTCAACATAATGTCCCCCACACTAACATTGTCCCTTGTTTCTCAACATAATGTCCCCCACACTAACATTGTCCCTTGTTTCTCAACATAATGTCCCCCACACTAACATTGTCCCTTGTTTCTCAACATAATGTCCCCCACACTAACTTTGTCCCTGGTTTCTCAACATAATGTCCCCCACACTAACATTGTCCCTGGTTTCTCAACATAATGTCCCCCACACTAACATTGTCCCTGGTTTCTCAAAATAATGTCCACCACACTTACATTATCCCTGTGTCTCAACATAATGTCCCCAACATTGATACACTTATCCTATCAGTTTATCAGTATGTTGTGTCTGACTAACATGTCTGATCAGTATGATGTGCCTGACCCTGACTAACATGTCTCATCAGTAGGTTGTGCCTGACCTTGACTAACATGTCTGACCAGTATGTTGTGCCTGACCCTGACAAACATGTCTGACCAGCATGTTGTGCCTGACCCTGACTAACATGTCTGACCAACATGTTGAGCCTGACCCTGACTAATATGTGTGACCAGTATGTTGTGCCTGACCCTGACTAACATGTCTGACCAACATGTTGAGCCTGACCCTGACTAATATGTGTGACCAGTATGTTGTGCCTGACCCTGACTAACATGTCTGATCAGTATGTTGTGCATGACGCTGACAATGACTAACATGCCTGAAATGTATGTTGTGCATGGCCCTGACTAACATGTCTGACCAGTATGTTGTGCCTGACCCTGACTAACATGTCTGACCAGTATGTTGTGCCTGACCCTGACTAACATATCTGACCAGAACGTTGTGCCTGATCCTGACTAACATGTCTGAACAGTATGTTGTGGCTGATCCTGACTAACATGTCTGAACAATATGTTGTGCCTGACCCTGACTAACATGTCTGACCAGTATGTTGTGGCTGATCCTGACTAATATGTCTGACCAGTATGTTGTGCCTGACCCTGACTAACATGTCTGACCAGTATGTTGTGCCTGGCCCTGACTAACATGTCTGACCAGTATGTTGTGCCTGACCCTGACTAACATATCTGACCAGTACTTTGTGCCTGATCCTGACTAACATGTCTGAACAGTATGTTGTGGCTGATCCTAACTAACATGTCTGACCAGTATGTTGTGCCTGACCCTGACTAACATGTCTGACCAGTATGTTGTGCCTGACCCTGACTAACATGTCTGACCAGTATGTTGTGGCTGATCCTGACTAATATGTCTGACCAGTATGTTGTGCCTGACCCTGACTAACATGTCTGACCAGTATGTTGTGCCTGACCCTGACTAACATGTCTGACCAGTATATTGTGCCTGACCCTGACTAACATGTCTGACCAGTATGTTGTGCCTGACCCTGACTAACATGTCTGACCAGTATGTTGTGCCAGACCCTGAATAACATGTCTGACCAGTATGTTATGCCTGACCCTGACTAACATGTCTGATCAGTATGTTGTGCATGACCCTGACCCTGACTAACATGCCTGAAAAGTATGTTGTTCCTGGCCCTGACTAACATGTCTGATCAGTATGTTGTGCCTGACTCTGACTAATATGTCTGACCAGTATGTTGTGCCTGACCCTGACTAACGTGTCTGACCAGTATGTTGTGCCTGACCCTGACTAACATGTCTGACCAGTATGTTGTGCCTGACCCTGACTAACATGCCTGACCAGTATGTTGTGCCTAACCCTGACTAACATGTCTGACCAGTATGTTGTGCCTGACCCTGACTAATATGTCTGACCAGTATGTTGTGCCTGACCCTGACTAACATGCCTGACCAGTATGTTGTGCCTAACCCTGACTAACATGTCTGACCATTATGTTGTGCCTGACCCTGACTAACATGTCTGACTAGTATGTTGTGCCTGATCCTGACTAACATGTCTGACCAGTATGTTGTGTCTGATCTTGACTAACATGTCTGATCAATATGTGGTGCCTGACCCTGACTAACATGTCTGGTCAGTATGTTGTGCCTGACCCTGACTAACATGTCTCATCAGTATGTTGTGCCTGACCCTGACTAACATGTCTGACAAGTATGTTGTGCCTGACCCTGACTAACATGCCTGACCAGTATGTGTGTGCCTTACCCTGACCAACATGTCTGACCAGTATGTTGTGCCTGACCCTGACTAACATGTCTGATCATAATGTGGTGCCTGACCCTGACTAACATGTCTGATCATAATGTGGTGCCTGACCCTGACTAACATGTCTGGTCAGTATGTTGTGCCTGACCCTGACTAACATGTCTGACCAGTATATTGTGCCTGACCCTGATTAACATATCTGACCAGTATGTTGTGCCTGACTCTGACTAACATGTCTGACCAGTATGTTGTGGCTGATCTTGACTAACGTGTCAGACCAATATGTCGTGCCTGACCCTGACTAACATGCTTGACCAGTATGTTGTGCCTGACCCTGACTAACATGTCTGACCAGTATGTTGTGGCTGATCCTGACTAATATGTCTGACAAGTATGTTGTGCCTGACCCTGACTAACATGTCTAATCAGTATGTTGTGCCTGACCCTGACTAACATGTCTGACCAGTATGTTGTGCCAGACCCTGAATAACATGTCTGACCAGTATGTTGTGCCTGACCCTGACTAACATGTCTGACCAGTATGTTGTGCCTGACCCTGACTAACATGTCTGACCAGTATGTTGTGCCTGACCCTGACTAACATGTCTGACCAGTATGTTGTGGCTGATCCTGACTAGTATGTCTGACCAGTATGTTGTGCCTGACCCTGACTAACATGTCTAATCAGTATGTTGTGCCTGACCCTGACTAACATGTCTGACCAGTATGTTGTGCCAGACCCTGAATAACATGTCTGACCAGTATGTTGTGCCTGACCCTGACTAACATGTCTGACCAGTATGTTGTGCCTGACCCTGACTAACATATCTGACCAGTATATTGTGCCTGACCCTGACTAACATGTCTGACCAGTATGTTGTGCCAGACCCTGAATAACATGTCTGACCAGTATGTTATGCCTGACCCTGACTAACATGTCTGATCAGTATGTTGTGCATGACCCTGACCCTGACTAACATGCCTGAAAAGTATGTTGTTCCTGGCCCTGACTAACATGTCTGATCAGTATGTTGTGCCTGACTCTGACTAATATGTCTGACCAGTATGTTGTGCCTGACCCTGACTAACGTGTCTGACCAGTATGTTGTGCCTGACCCTGACTAACATGTCTGACCAGTATGTTGTGCCTGACCCTGACTAACATGCCTGACCAGTATGTTGTGCCTAACCCTGACTAACATGTCTGACCAGTATGTTGTGCCTGACCCTGACTAATATGTCTGACCAGTATGTTGTGCCTGACCCTGACTAACATGCCTGACCAGAATGTTGTGCCTAACCCTGACTAACATGTCTGACCAGTATGTTGTGCCTGACCCTGACTAACATGTCTGACTAGTATGTTGTGCCTGATCCTGACTAACATGTCTGACCAGTATGTTGTGTCTGATCTTGACTAACATGTCTGATCAGTATGTGGTGCCTGACCCTGACTAACATGTCTGGTCAGTATGTTGTGCCTGACCCTGACTAACATGTCTCATCAGTATGTTGTGCTTGACCCTGACTAACATGTCTGACCAGTATGTTGTGCCTGACCCTGACTAACATGCCTGACCAGTATGTGTGTGCCTTACCCTGACCAACATGTCTGACCAGTATGTTGTGCCTGACCCTGACTAATATGTCTGACCAGTATGTTGTGCCTGACCCTGACTAACATACCTGACCAGTATGTTGTGCCAGACCCTGACCAACATTTCTGACCAGTATGTTGTGCCTGACCCTGACTAACATGTCTGACCAGTATGTTGTGCCTGACCCTGACTAACATGTCTGATCATAATGTGGTGCCTGACCCTGACTAACATGTCTGGTCAGTATGTTGTGCCTGACCCTGACTAACATGTCTGACCAGTATATTGTGCCTGACCCTGATTAACATATCTGACCAGTATGTTGTGCCTGACTCTGACTAACATGTCTGACCAGTATGTTGTGGCTGATCTTGACTAACGTGTCAGACCAATATGTTGTGCCTGACCCTGACTAACATGCTTGACCAGTATGTTGTGGCTGATCCTTACTAATATGTCTGACCAGTATGTTGTGCCTGACCCTGACTAACATATCTAATCAGTATGTTGTGCCTGACCCTGACTAACATGTCTGACCAGTATGTTGTGCCAGACCCTGAATAACATGTCTGACCAGTATGTTGTGCCTGACCCTGACTAACATGTCTGACCAGTATGTTGTGCCTGACCCTGACTAACATGTCTGACCAGTATGTTGTGCCTGACCCTGACTAACATGTCTGACCAGTATGTTGTGGCTGATCCTGACTAATATGTCTGACCAGTATGTTGTGCCTGACCCTGACTAACATGTCTAATCAGTATGTTGTGCCTGACCCTGACTAACATGTCTGACCAGTATGTTGTGCCAGACCCTGAATAACATGTCTGACCAGTATGTTGTGCCTGACCCTGACTAACATGTCTGACCAGTATGTTGTGCCTGACCCTGACTAACATGTCTGACCAGTATGTTGTGCCTGACCCTGACTAACATGTCTGACCAGTATGTTGTGCCTGACCCTGACTAACATGCCTGACCAGTATGTTGTGCCTAACCCTGACTAACATGTCTGACCAGTATGTTGTGCCTGACCCTGACTAATATGTCTGACCAGTATGTTGTGCCTGACCCTGACTAAAATGCCTGACCAGTATGTTGTGCCTAACCCTGACTAACATGTCTGACCAGTATGTTGTTCCTGAGCCTGACTAACATGCCTGACTAGTATGTTGTGCCTGATCCTGACTAACATGTCTGACCAGTATGTTGTGTCTGATCTTGACTAACATGTCTGATCAGTATGTGGTGCCTGACCCTGACTAACATGTCTGGTCAGTATATTGTGCCTGACCCTGACTAACATGTCTCATCAGTATGTTGTGCCTGACCCTGACTAACATGTCTGACCAGTATGTTGTGCCTGACCCTGACTAACATGCCTGACCAGTATGTGTGTGCCTTACCCTGACCAACATGTCTGACCAGTATGTTGTGCCTGACCCTGACTAATATGTCTGACCAGTATGTTGTGCCTGACCCTGACTAACATACCTGACCAGTATGTTGTGCCAGACCCTGACCAACATTTCTGACCAGTATGTTGTGCCTGACCCTGACTAACATGTCTGACCAGTATGTTGTGCCTGACCCTGACTAACATGTCTGATCATAATGTGGTGCCTGACCCTGACTAAAATGTCTGGTCAGTATGTTGTGCCTGACCCTGACTAACATGTCTGACCAGTATATTGTGCCTGACCCTGATTAACATATCTGACCAGTATGTTGTGCCTGACTCTGACTAACATGTCTGACCAGTATGTTGTGGCTGATCTTGACTAACATGTCAGACCAATATGTTGTGCCTGACCCTGACTAACATGCTTGACCAGTATGTTGTGCCTGACCCTGACTAACATGTCTGACCAGTATGTTGTGGCTGATCCTGACTAATATGTCTGACCAGTATGTTGTGCCTGACCCTGACTAACATGTCTAATCAGTATGTTGTGCCTGACCCTGACTAACATGTCTGACCAGTATGTTGTGCCAGACCCTGAATAACATGTCTGACCAGTATGTTGTGCCTGACCCTGACTAACATGTCTGACCAGTATGTTGTGCCTGACCCTGACTAACATGTCTGACCAGTATGTTGTGCCTGACCCTGACTAACATGTCTGACCAGTATGTTGTGGCTGATCCTGACTAATATGTCTGACCAGTATGTTGTGCCTGACCCTGACTAACATGTCTAATCAGTATGTTGTGCCTGACCCTGACTAACATGTCTGACCAGTATGTTGTGCCAGACCCTGAATAACATGTCTGACCAGTATGTTGTGCCTGACCCTGACTAACATGTCTGACCAGTATGTTGTGCCTGACCCTGACTAACATGTCTGACCAGTATGTTGTGCCTGACCCTGACTAACATGTCTGACCAGTATGTTGTGGCTGATCCTGACTAATATGTCTGACCAGTATGTTGTGCCTGACCCTGACTAACATGTCTAATCAGTATGTTGTGCCTGACCCTGACTAACATGTCTGACCAGTATGTTGTGCCAGACCCTGAATAACATGTCTGACCAGTATGTTGTGCCTGACCCTGACTAACATGTCTGACCAGTATGTTGTGCCTGACCCTGACTAACATGTCTGACCAGTATGTTGTGCCTGACCCTGACTAACATGTCTGACCAGTATGTTGTGCCTGACCCTGACTAACATGTCTGACCAGTATGTTGTGCCTGACCCTGACTAAAATGTCTGATCAGTATGTTGTGCATGACCCTGATCCTGACTAACATGTCTGACCAATATGTTGTGCCTGACCCTGACTAACATGCTTGACCAGTTTGTTGTGCCTGACCCTGACTAACATGTCTGACCAGTATGTTGTGGCTGATCCTGACTAATATGTCTGACCAGTATGTTGTGCCTGACCCTGACTAACATGTCTGACCAGTATGTTATGCCTGACCCTGACTAACATGTCTGACCAGTATGTTGTGCCTGACCCTGACTAACATGTCTGACCAGTATGTTGTGCCTGACCCTGACTAACGTGTCTGACCAGTATGTTGTGGCTGATCCTGACTAACATGTGTGACCAATATGTTGTGCCTGACCCTGACTAACATGCTTGACCAGTTTGTTGTGCCTGACCCTGACTAACATGTCTGACCAGTATGTTGTGGCTGATCCTGACTAATATGTCTGACCAGTATGTTGTGCCTGACCCTGACTAACATGTCTGACCAGTATGTTGTGCCTGATCCTGACTAACATGTCTGACCAGTATGTTGTGCCTGACCCTGACTAACATGTCTGACCAGTATGTTGTGCCTGACCCTGACTAACATGTCTGATCAGTATGTTGTGCATGACCCTGACTAACATGTCTGACCAGTATGTTGTGCATGACCCTGACCCTGACTAAAATGACTGAAAAGTATGGTGTGCCTGGCCCTGACTAACATGTCTGATCAGTATGTTGTGCCTGACCCTGACTAATATGTCTGACCAGTATGTTGTGCCTGACCCTGACTAACGTGTCTGACCAGTATGTTGTGCCTGACCCTGACTAACATGTCTGACCAGTATGTTGTGCCTGACCCTGACTAACATGTCTGACCAGTATGTTGTGTATGACCCTGACTAACATGTCTGACCAGTATGTTGTGCCTGACCCTGACTAACATGCCTGACCAGTATGTTGTGCCTGACCCTGACAAACATGTCTGACCAGCATGTTGTGCCTGACCCTGACTAACATGTCTGACTAGTATGTTGTGCGTGACCCTGACTAATATGTGTGACCAGTATGTTGTGCCTGACCCTGACTAACATGTCTGACCAACATGTTGAGCCTGACCCTGACTAATATGTGTGACCAGTATGTTGTGCCTGACCCTGACTAACATGTCTGATCAATATGTTGTGCATGACGCTGACAATGACTAACATGCCTGAAATGTATGTTGTGCATGGCCCTGACTAACATGTCTGACCAGTATGTTGTGCCTGACCCTGACTAACATGTCTGACCAGTATGTTGTGCCTGACCCTGACTAACATATCTGACCAGAACGTTGTGCCTGATCCTGACTAACATGTCTGAACAGTATGTTGTGGCTGATCCTGACTAACATGTCTGAACAATATGTTGTGCCTGACCCTGACTAACATGTCTGACCAGTATGTTGTGGCTGATCCTGACTAATATGTCTGACCAGTATGTTGTGCCTGACCCTGACTAACATGTCTGACCAGTATGTTGTGCCTGGCCCTGACTAACATGTCTGACCAGTATGTTGTGCCTGACCCTGACTAACATATCTGACCAGTACTTTGTGCCTGATCCTGACTAACATGTCTGAACAGTATGTTGTGGCTGATCCTAACTAACATGTCTGACCAGTATGTTGTGCCTGACCCTGACTAACATGTCTGACCAGTATGTTGTGCCTGACCCTGACTAACATGTCTGACCAGTATGTTGTGGCTGATCCTGACTAATATGTCTGACCAGTATGTTGTGCCTGACCCTGACTAACATGTCTGACCAGTATGTTGTGCCTGACCCTGACTAACATGTCTGACCAGTATATTGTGCCTGACCCTGACTAACATGTCTGACCAGTATGTTGTGCCTGACCCTGACTAACATGTCTGACCAGTATGTTGTGCCAGACCCTGAATAACATGTCTGACCAGTATGTTATGCCTGACCCTGACTAACATGTCTGATCAGTATGTTGTGCATGACCCTGACCCTGACTAACATGCCTGAAAAGTATGTTGTTCCTGGCCCTGACTAACATGTCTGATCAGTATGTTGTGCCTGACTCTGACTAATATGTCTGACCAGTATGTTGTGCCTGACCCTGACTAACGTGTCTGACCAGTATGTTGTGCCTGACCCTGACTAACATGTCTGACCAGTATGTTGTGCCTGACCCTGACTAACATGCCTGACCAGTATGTTGTGCCTAACCCTGACTAACATGTCTGACCAGTATGTTGTGCCTGACCCTGACTATTATGTCTGACCAGTATGTTGTGCCTGACCCTGACTAACATGTCTGACCAGTATGTTGTGCCTAACCCTGACTAACATGTCTGACCATTATGTTGTGCCTGACCCTGACTAACATGTCTGACTAGTATGTTGTGCCTGATCCTGACTAACATGTCTGACCAGTATGTTGTGTCTGATCTTGACTAACATGTCTGATCAATATGTGGTGCCTGACCCTGACTAACATGTCTGGTCAGTATGTTGTGCCTGACCCTGACTAACATGTCTCATCAGTATGTTGTGCCTGACCCTGACTAACATGTCTGACCAGTATGTTGTGCCTGACCCTGACTAACATGCCTGACCAGTATGTGTGTGCCTTACCCTGACCAACATGTCTGACCAGTATGTTGTGCCTGACCCTGACTAATATGTCTGACCAGTATGTTGTGCCTGACCCTGACTAACATACCTGACCAGTATGTTGTGCCAGACCCTGACCAACATTTCTGACCAGTATGTTGTGCCTGACCCTGACTAACATGTCTGACCAGTATGTTGTGCCTGACCCTGACTAACATGTCTGATCATAATGTGGTGCCTGACCCTGACTAACATGTCTGGTCAGTATGTTGTGCCTGACCCTGACTAACATGTCTGACCAGTATATTGTGCCTGATCCTGATTAACATATCTGACCAGTATGTTGTGCCTGACTCTGACTAACATGTCTGACCAGTATGTTGTGGCTGATCTTGACTAACGTGTCAGACCAATATGTCGTGCCTGACCCTGACTAACATGCTTGACCAGTATGTTGTGCCTGACCCTGACTAACATGTCTGACCAGTATGTTGTGGCTGATCCTGACTAACATGTCTGACCAGTATGTTGTGCCTGACCCTGACTAACATGTCTGACCAGTATGTTGTGCCTGACCCTGACTAACATGTCTGACCAGTATGTTGTGCCTGACCCTGACTAACATGCCTGACCAGTATGTTGTGCCTGACCCTGACAAACATGTCTGACCAGCATGTTGTGCCTGACCCTGACTAACATGTCTGACTAGTATGTTGTGCGTGACCCTGACTAATATGTGTGACCAGTATGTTGTGCCTGACCCTGACTAACATGTCTGACCAACATGTTGAGCCTGACCCTGACTAATATGTGTGACCAGTATGTTGTGCCTGACCCTGACTAACATGTCTGATCAGTATGTTGTGCATGACGCTGACAATGACTAACATGCCTGAAATGTATGTTGTGCATGGCCCTGACTAACATGTCTGACCAGTATGTTGTGCCTGACCCTGACTAACATGTCTGACCAGTATGTTGTGCCTGACCCTGACTAACATATCTGACCAGAACGTTGTGCCTGATCCTGACTAACATGTCTGAACAGTATGTTGTGGCTGATCCTGACTAACATGTCTGAACAATATGTTGTGCCTGACCCTGACTAACATGTCTGACCAGTATGTTGTGGCTGATCCTGACTAATATGTCTGACCAGTATGTTGTGCCTGACCCTGACTAACATGTCTGACCAGTATGTTGTGCCTGGCCCTGACTAACATGTCTGACCAGTATGTTGTGCCTGACCCTGACTAACATATCTGACCAGTACTTTGTGCCTGATCCTGACTAACATGTCTGAACAGTATGTTGTGGCTGATCCTAACTAACATGTCTGACCAGTATGTTGTGCCTGACCCTGACTAACATGTCTGACCAGTATGTTGTGCCTGACCCTGACTAACATGTCTGACCAGTATGTTGTGGCTGATCCTGACTAATATGTCTGACCAGTATGTTGTGCCTGACCCTGACTAACATGTCTGACCAGTATGTTGTGCCTGACCCTGACTAACATGTCTGACCAGTATATTGTGCCTGACCCTGACTAACATGTCTGACCAGTATGTTGTGCCTGACCCTGACTAACATGTCTGACCAGTATGTTGTGCCAGACCCTGAATAACATGTCTGACCAGTATGTTATGCCTGACCCTGACTAACATGTCTGATCAGTATGTTGTGCATGACCCTGACCCTGACTAACATGCCTGAAAAGTATGTTGTTCCTGGCCCTGACTAACATGTCTGATCAGTATGTTGTGCCTGACTCTGACTAATATGTCTGACCAGTATGTTGTGCCTGACCCTGACTAACGTGTCTGACCAGTATGTTGTGCCTGACCCTGACTAACATGTCTGACCAGTATGTTGTGCCTGACCCTGACTAACATGCCTGACCAGTATGTTGTGCCTAACCCTGACTAACATGTCTGACCAGTATGTTGTGCCTGACCCTGACTAATATGTCTGACCAGTATGTTGTGCCTGACCCTGACTAACATGCCTGACCAGTATGTTGTGCCTAACCCTGACTAACATGTCTGACCATTATGTTGTGCCTGACCCTGACTAACATGTCTGACTAGTATGTTGTGCCTGATCCTGACTAACATGTCTGACCAGTATGTTGTGTCTGATCTTGACTAACATGTCTGATCAATATGTGGTGCCTGACCCTGACTAACATGTCTGGTCAGTATGTTGTGCCTGACCCTGACTAACATGTCTCATCAGTATGTTGTGCCTGACCCTGACTAACATGTCTGACCAGTATGTTGTGCCTGACCCTGACTAACATGCCTGACCAGTATGTGTGTGCCTTACCCTGACCAACATGTCTGACCAGTATGTTGTGCCTGACCCTGACTAATATGTCTGACCAGTATGTTGTGCCTGACCCTGACTAACATACCTGACCAGTATGTTGTGCCAGACCCTGACCAACATTTCTGACCAGTATGTTGTGCCTGACCCTGACTAACATGTCTGACCAGTATGTTGTGCCTGACCCTGACTAACATGTCTGATCATAATGTGGTGCCTGACCCTGACTAACATGTCTGGTCAGTATGTTGTGCCTGACCCTGACTAACATGTCTGACCAGTATATTGTGCCTGATCCTGATTAACATATCTGACCAGTATGTTGTGCCTGACTCTGACTAACATGTCTGACCAGTATGTTGTGGCTGATCTTGACTAACGTGTCAGACCAATATGTCGTGCCTGACCCTGACTAACATGCTTGACCAGTATGTTGTGCCTGACCCTGACTAACATGTCTGACCAGTATGTTGTGGCTGATCCTGACTAATATGTCTGACAAGTATGTTGTGCCTGACCCTGACTAACATGTCTAATCAGTATGTTGTGCCTGACCCTGACTAACATGTCTGACCAGTATGTTGTGCCAGACCCTGAATAACATGTCTGACCAGTATGTTGTGCCTGACCCTGACTAACATGTCTGACCAGTATGTTGTGCCTGACCCTGACTAACATGTCTGACCAGTATGTTGTGCCTGACCCTGACTAACATGTCTGACCAGTATGTTGTGGCTGATCCTGACTAGTATGTCTGACCAGTATGTTGTGCCTGACCCTGACTAACATGTCTAATCAGTATGTTGTGCCTGACCCTGACTAACATGTCTGACCAGTATGTTGTGCCAGACCCTGAATAACATGTCTGACCAGTATGTTGTGCCTGACCCTGACTAACATGTCTGACCAGTATGTTGTGCCTGACCCTGACTAACATATCTGACCAGTATATTGTGCCTGACCCTGACTAACATGTCTGACCAGTATGTTGTGCCAGACCCTGAATAACATGTCTGACCAGTATGTTATGCCTGACCCTGACTAACATGTCTGATCAGTATGTTGTGCATGACCCTGACCCTGACTAACATGCCTGAAAAGTATGTTGTTCCTGGCCCTGACTAACATGTCTGATCAGTATGTTGTGCCTGACTCTGACTAATATGTCTGACCAGTATGTTGTGCCTGACCCTGACTAACGTGTCTGACCAGTATGTTGTGCCTGACCCTGACTAACATGTCTGACCAGTATGTTGTGCCTGACCCTGACTAACATGCCTGACCAGTATGTTGTGCCTAACCCTGACTAACATGTCTGACCAGTATGTTGTGCCTGACCCTGACTAATATGTCTGACCAGTATGTTGTGCCTGACCCTGACTAACATGCCTGACCAGAATGTTGTGCCTAACCCTGACTAACATGTCTGACCAGTATGTTGTGCCTGACCCTGACTAACATGTCTGACTAGTATGTTGTGCCTGATCCTGACTAACATGTCTGACCAGTATGTTGTGTCTGATCTTGACTAACATGTCTGATCAGTATGTGGTGCCTGACCCTGACTAACATGTCTGGTCAGTATGTTGTGCCTGACCCTGACTAACATGTCTCATCAGTATGTTGTGCTTGACCCTGACTAACATGTCTGACCAGTATGTTGTGCCTGACCCTGACTAACATGCCTGACCAGTATGTGTGTGCCTTACCCTGACCAACATGTCTGACCAGTATGTTGTGCCTGACCCTGACTAATATGTCTGACCAGTATGTTGTGCCTGACCCTGACTAACATACCTGACCAGTATGTTGTGCCAGACCCTGACCAACATTTCTGACCAGTATGTTGTGCCTGACCCTGACTAACATGTCTGACCAGTATGTTGTGCCTGACCCTGACTAACATGTCTGATCATAATGTGGTGCCTGACCCTGACTAACATGTCTGGTCAGTATGTTGTGCCTGACCCTGACTAACATGTCTGACCAGTATATTGTGCCTGACCCTGATTAACATATCTGACCAGTATGTTGTGCCTGACTCTGACTAACATGTCTGACCAGTATGTTGTGGCTGATCTTGACTAACGTGTCAGACCAATATGTTGTGCCTGACCCTGACTAACATGCTTGACCAGTATGTTGTGGCTGATCCTGACTAATATGTCTGACCAGTATGTTGTGCCTGACCCTGACTAACATATCTAATCAGTATGTTGTGCCTGACCCTGACTAACATGTCTGACCAGTATGTTGTGCCAGACCCTGAATAACATGTCTGACCAGTATGTTGTGCCTGACCCTGACTAACATGTCTGACCAGTATGTTGTGCCTGACCCTGACTAACATGTCTGACCAGTATGTTGTGCCTGACCCTGACTAACATGTCTGACCAGTATGTTGTGGCTGATCCTGACTAATATGTCTGACCAGTATGTTGTGCCTGACCCTGACTAACATGTCTAATCAGTATGTTGTGCCTGACCCTGACTAACATGTCTGACCAGTATGTTGTGCCAGACCCTGAATAACATGTCTGACCAGTATGTTGTGCCTGACCCTGACTAACATGTCTGACCAGTATGTTGTGCCTGACCCTGACTAACATGTCTGACCAGTATGTTGTGCCAGACCCTGAATAACATGTCTGACCAGTATGTTATGCCTGACCCTGACTAACATGTCTGATCAGTATGTTGTGCATGACCCTGACCCTGACTAACATGCCTGAAAAGTATGTTGTTCCTGGCCCTGACTAACATGTCTGATCAGTATGTTGTGCCTGACTCTGACTAATATGTCTGACCAGTATGTTGTGCCTGACCCTGACTAACGTGTCTGACCAGTATGTTGTGCCTGACCCTGACTAACATGTCTGACCAGTATGTTGTGCCTGACCCTGACTAACATGCCTGACCAGTATGTTGTGCCTAACCCTGACTAACATGTCTGACCAGTATGTTGTGCCTGACCC
This sequence comes from Ariolimax columbianus, assembly GCA_036924085.1. Classification (NCBI taxonomy): domain Eukaryota; kingdom Metazoa; phylum Mollusca; class Gastropoda; order Stylommatophora; family Arionidae; genus Ariolimax; species Ariolimax columbianus. Next base: position 39,515,273 of record JAVGWX010000023.1, on the reverse strand, counting down.
TGACTAATATGTCTGACCAGTATGTTGTGCCTGACCCTGACTAAAATGCCTGACCAGTATGTTGTGCCTAACCCTGACTAACATGTCTGACCAGTATGTTGTTCCTGAGCCTGACTAACATGCCTGACTAGTATGTTGTGCCTGATCCTGACTAACATGTCTGACCAGTATGTTGTGTCTGATCTTGACTAACATGTCTGATCAGTATGTGGTGCCTGACCCTGACTAACATGTCTGGTCAGTATATTGTGCCTGACCCTGACTAACATGTCTCATCAGTATGTTGTGCCTGACCCTGACTAACATGTCTGACCAGTATGTTGTGCCTGACCCTGACTAACATGCCTGACCAGTATGTGTGTGCCTTACCCTGACCAACATGTCTGACCAGTATGTTGTGCCTGACCCTGACTAATATGTCTGACCAGTATGTTGTGCCTGACCCTGACTAACATACCTGACCAGTATGTTGTGCCAGACCCTGACCAACATTTCTGACCAGTATGTTGTGCCTGACCCTGACTAACATGTCTGACCAGTATGTTGTGCCTGACCCTGACTAACATGTCTGATCATAATGTGGTGCCTGACCCTGACTAACATGTCTGGTCAGTATGTTGTGCCTGACCCTGACTAACATGTCTGACCAGTATATTGTGCCTGACCCTGATTAACATATCTGACCAGTATGTTGTGGCTGATCTTGACTAACGTGTCAGACCAATATGTTGTGCCTGACCCTGACTAACATGCTTGACCAGTATGTTGTGCCTGACCCTGACTAACATGTCTGACCAGTATGTTGTGGCTGATCCTGACTAATATGTCTGACCAGTATGTTGTGCCTGACCCTGACTAACATGTCTAATCAGTATGTTGTGCCTGACCCTGACTAACATGTCTGACCAGTATGTTGTGCCAGACCCTGAATAACATGTCTGACCAGTATGTTGTGCCTGACCCTGACTAACATGTCTGACCAGTATGTTGTGCCTGACCCTGACTAACATGTCTGACCAGTATGTTGTGCCTGACCCTGACTAACATGTCTGACCAGTATGTTGTGGCTGATCCTGACTAATATGTCTGACCAGTATGTTGTGCCTGACCCTGACTAACATGTCTAATCAGTATGTTGTGCCTGACCCTGACTAACATGTCTGACCAGTATGTTGTGCCAGACCCTGAATAACATGTCTGACCAGTATGTTGTGCCTGACCCTGACTAACATGTCTGACCAGTATGTTGTGCCTGACCCTGACTAACATGTCTGACCAGTATGTTGTGCCTGACCCTGACTAACATGTCTGACCAGTATGTTGTGGCTGATCCTGACTAATATGTCTGACCAGTATGTTGTGCCTGACCCTGACTAACATGTCTAATCAGTATGTTGTGCCTGACCCTGACTAACATGTCTGACCAGTATGTTGTGCCAGACCCTGAATAACATGTCTGACCAGTATGTTGTGCCTGACCCTGACTAACATGTCTGACCAGTATGTTGTGCCTGACCCTGACTAACATGTCTGACCAGTATGTTGTGCCTGACCCTGACTAACATGTCTGACCAGTATGTTGTGCCTGACCCTGACTAACATGTCTGACCAGTATGTTGTGCCTGACCCTGACTAACATGTCTGATCAGTATGTTGTGCATGACCCTGATCCTGACTAACATGTCTGACCAATATGTTGTGCCTGACCCTGACTAACATGCTTGACCAGTTTGTTGTGCCTGACCCTGACTAACATGTCTGACCAGTATGTTGTGGCTGATCCTGACTAATATGTCTGACCAGTATGTTGTGCCTGACCCTGACTAACATGTCTGACCAGTATGTTATGCCTGACCCTGACTAACATGTCTGACCAGTATGTTGTGCCTGACCCTGACTAACATGTCTGACCAGTATGTTGTGCCTGACCCTGACTAACGTGTCTGACCAGTATGTTGTGGCTGATCCTGACTAACATGTGTGACCAATATGTTGTGCCTGACCCTGACTAACATGCTTGACCAGTTTGTTGTGCCTGACCCTGACTAACATGTCTGACCAGTATGTTGTGGCTGATCCTGACTAATATGTCTGACCAGTATGTTGTGCCTGACCCTGACTAACATGTCTGACCAGTATGTTGTGCCTGACCCTGACTAACATGTCTGACCAGTATGTTGTGCCTGACCCTGACTAACATGTCTGACCAGTATGTTGTGCCTGACCCTGACTAACATGTCTGATCAGTATGTTGTGCATGACCCTGACTAACATGTCTGACCAGTATGTTGTGCATGACCCTGACCCTGACTAAAATGACTGAAAAGTATGGTGTGCCTGGCCCTGACTAACATGTCTGATCAGTATGTTGTGCCTGACCCTGACTAATATGTCTGACCAGTATGTTGTGCCTGACCCTGACTAACGTGTCTGACCAGTATGTTGTGCCTGACCCTGACTAACATGTCTGACCAGTATGTTGTGCCTGACCCTGACTAACATGTCTGACCAGTATGTTGTGCCTGACCCTGACTAACATGTCTGACCAGTATGTTGTGCCTGACCCTGACTAACATGCCTGACCAGTATGTTGTGCCTAACCCTGACTAACATGTCTGACCAGTATGTTGTGCTTGACCCTGACTAACATGTCTGACTAGTATGTTGTGCGTGACCCTGACTAACATGTCTGACCAGTATGTTGTGTCTGACCCTGACTAACATGTCTGATCAGTATGTGGTGCCTGACCCTGACTAACATGTCTGGTCAGTATGTTGTGCCTGACCCTGACTAACATGTCTGACCAGTATGTTGTGCCTGACTAGATGTTAGTCTTCCTCCCCACAAGCAGACATAATATGAAGATTCATGTTCTGTTCACCATCTCATAGACAAGCACTTTTCTTGGATGAACAACAACATTGATCAATTATCTTGACATGCCACACTGACCTTTTTGCCATGTCATCATCTTCACCGCCCCAGCCAAAGAACATGTTTGAAAAGCCGTTAATTTTCTCAAACTGTTCTTTATTGACAGCGCTGACACCCCCGTAAATTCGACTATATGGCAGCCTAAAAGAAGATGTAGAGAAGATTCATATGGTAGTCTGAAAGATGTATAGAAGATATTCATATGGTAGCCTGAAAAATGTATAGAAGACCTTCATATGGTAGCCTGAAAGATGTATAGAAGACCTTCATATGGTAACCTGAAAGATGTATAGAAGACCTTCATATGGTAGCCTGAAAGAAGATGTAGACAAGACCTTCATATGGTAGCCTGAAAGAAGATGTAGAAAAGACCTTCATATGGTAGCCTGAAAGAAGATGTAGAAAAGACCTTCATATGGTAGCCGAAAGAAGATGTAGAAAAGACCTTTATTCGGTAGCCTGAAAGAAGATGTAGAAAAGACTTTCACATGGTAGCCTGAAAAAAGATGTAGAAAAGACCTTCATATTGTAGCCTGAAAGAAGATGTAGAAAAGACCTTCATATTGTAGCCTGAAAGAAGATGTAGAAAAGACCTTCATATGGTAGCCGCAAGATGTGGAAAAGACCTTCACATGGTAGCCTGAAAAAAGATGTAGAAAAGGCTTTAATATTGTAGCCTGAAAGTAAATGTAGAAAAGACCTTCATATGGTAGCCAAAAGATGTAGAAAAGACCTTCATATTGTAGCCTGAAAGAAGATGTAGAAAAGACCTTCATATGGTAGCCTGAAAGAAGATGTAGAAAAGACCTTCACATGGTAGCCTGAAAGAAGATGTAGAAAAGGCCTTCATATTGTAGCCTGAAAGAAGATGTATAAAAGACCTTCACATGGTAGCCGAAAGATGTAGAAAAGACGTTCACATGGTAGCCTGGAAGAAGATGTAGAAAAGACCATCATATGGTAGCCGACATATGTAGAAAAGACCTTCACATGGTAGCCTGAAAGAAGATGTAGAAAAGGCCTTCATATTGTAGCCTGAATGAAAATGTAGAAAAGACCTTAATATGGTAGCCGAAAGAAGATGTAGAAAAGACCTTAATATGGTAGCCTGAAAGAAGATGTAGAAAAGACCTTCATATGGTAGCCGAAAGATGTAGAAAAGACTTTCACATGGTAGCCTGAAAGAAGATGTAGAAAAGGCCTTCATATTGTAGCCTGAAAGAAGATGTAGAAAAGACCTTCATATTGTAGCCTGAAAGAAGATGTAGAAAAGACCTTCATATGGTAGCCGCAAGATGTAGAAAAGACCATCACATGGTAGCCTGAAAGAAGATGTAGAAAAGACCGTCATATGGTAGCCGACAGATGTGGAAAAGACCTTCACATAGTAGCCTGAAAAAAGATGTAGAAAAGGCTTTCATATTGTAGCCTGAAAGTAAATGTAGAAAAGACCTTCATATGGTCGCCGAAAGATGTAGAAAAGACCTTCATATGGTAGCCTAAAAGAAGATGTAGAAAAGACCTTCATATGGTAGCCTGAAAGAAGATGTAGAAAAGACCTTCACATGGTAGCCTGAAAGAAGAAGTAGAAAAGGCCTTCATATTGTAGCCTGAAAGAAGATGTATAAAAGACCTTCATATGGTAGCCGAAAGATGTAGAAAAGACGTTCACATGGTAGCCTGGAAGAAGATGTAGAAAAGACCGTCATATGGTAGCCGACAGATGTAGAAAAGACCTTCACATGGTAGCCTGAAAGAAGATGTAGAAAAGGCCTTCATATTGTAGCCTGAAAGAAGATGTATAAAAGACCTTCATATGGTAGCCGAAAGATGTAGAAAAGACGTTCACATGGTAGCCTGGAAGAAGATGTAGAAAAGACCGTCATATGGTAGCCGACAGATGTAGAAAAGACCTTCACATGGTAGCCTGAAAGAAGATGTAGAAAAGGCCTTCATATTGTAGCCTGAATGAAAATGTAGAAAAGACCTTCATATGGTAGCCGAAAGATGTAGAAAAGACCTTCTTATGCTAGCCTGAAAGAAGATGTAGAAAAGACCTTCATATGGTAGCCTGAAAGAAGATGTAGAAAAGACCTTCACATGGTAGCCTGAAAGAAGATGTAGAAAAGGCCTTCATATTGTAGCCTGAAAGAAGATGTAGAAAAGACCTTCATATTGTAGCCTGAAAGAAGATGTAGAAAGGACCTTAATATTGTAGCCTGAAAGAAGATGTAGAAAAGACCTTCATATGGTAGCCTAAAAGAAGATGTAGAAAAGACCTTCATATGGTAGCCAAAATTGTAGAAAAGACCTTCATATGGTAGCCTGAAAGAAGATGTAGAAAAGACTTTCAATATTTAAAACTATTGTGATTGTTATGTAATGTGAACTTCTAAATAGATCCCACCATTATATGGCTTGACTTGGCTTGGCTTCGTTTGTTCTCAATCTTCCGCTACAAAACCCTGAAAGGGCTAAAGTAGCAGAATGTAGTCCAGAGAACGGAATGCGCTGTGTCATAGTTTACAGCTTGACTGCGATATTTGCACATTTTGGTCCAACACATCAAACTTCATCAAGCATTTTTTGAGTATCGGGTTAGCATTCCCTCTTCGATCCCTTCTCCTTAGTCAGTCTGCCCTGCTGCAGCCTGTTATCCAGGATCACCGCGTGGAGGTGTAGAAGGATCTTGGCAGCTCTGGTTCACTGGCCCTGACGCTAGCAGTCAGCTATGGGTCGTTGACCACTGCAGCTAATCACACCATTATATCAATAATTGGAAATATTCTGATATCAAATTAAACAAACAAAATTAATATAAGAAAGATCAAACTATTAAATTATTAGTCAGAGGAGCATATACTTCCAGCAAGTGTTCAAACAAAAGTGAAAGTAGTAGTAGTGAAGGATAAACAGAAGAGAGTATAGCGTAGGATAGTTTACTTTCAGTTTCCTGGATGAGGAGTGTCCAAGATCTTTGGGTCCAAGTATACACAGATGGGTCAGCACAGAATGCAGTAACGAATGGTGGAGAAGGATTGCGCATAGAATCCCCCAAACAACATTAAGTGTACAGTGAGAGGATCAACCGCGACATTTTGTCATAATTATGATGCAGAAATCCAGGCAATGAAGGATGTAACTGAGAAACTTTTTGACACCAATGTCGGTCAATAACCTGTAGTATTTCTGACAGATTTACAATCAGCACTCTAAGCATTTAAGTCCTGGAAACTGCCAGGTCTACAGGCTGTCCTGCCTGAACTGAGCAACGAGCGCAAGATTGTCATACAGTGGATACCTTCTCACTGTGGAGTACTAGGAAAAGAGAGAGCAGACTGACTAGCAAAGGAGGGTGCTGCAGACGACAACCAGATGTGCCAGTTACATACCAACAGAAGATAAGGGTGATCATATCAATGAGAAAGCCACCTCATTACCAAGAGATGATTACCATAAGATAAAGAGACAAGAGCAAACTTGCACTGTGTCTAAGAAGAGAACGCCGCCACCTGATGATCTTTCCAGAGCACACACAAGAGTCAAGTTACATATCATGGGTATTCACCAACATCAACATTGCATGTGTCATGGTTTAAGTTACTGGTGCGGAGTTCCTCGCTCTTGACAAATTATCTATGATAGTGTCAATGTAATGGCTCTTCTGACATCTCAGGACATAGTGAAAGATGCTGGACCTCAGCCCTCATGGTATCTCAGGACATTGTGAAGATGCTGGACCTCAGCCCTCATGGTATCTCAGGACATTGTGAAGATGCTGGACCTCAGCTCTCATGGTATCTCAGGACATTGTGAAGATGCTGGACCTCAGCCCTCATGGTATCTCAGGACATTGTGAAGATGCTGGACCTCAGCCCTCATGGTATCTCAGGACATAGTAAAGATGCTGGACCTCAGCCCTCATGGTATCTCAGGACATTGTGAAGATGCTGGACCTCAGCCCTCATGGTATCTCAGGACATAGTAAAGATGCAGGACCTCAGCCCTCATGGTATCTCAGGACATAGTAAAGATGCAGGACCTCAGCCCTCATGGTATCTCAGGACATTGTGAAGATGCTGGACCTCAGCCCTCATGGTATCTCAGGACATAGTAAAGATGCTGGACCTCAGCCCTCATGGTATCTCAGGACATTGTGAAGATGCTGGACCTCAGCCCTCATGGCATCTCAGGACATAGTGACGATGTGAACCTCAGCCCACATGGCATCTCAGGACATAGTGAAAGATGCTGGATTTCAGCCCATGTGGTATCTCAGGACATAGTGAAGATGCTGGACCTCAGCCCTCCTGTTATGGCTCTTGTTAAATATCGGGTCACAATGAAGATGGTGGACCTGGGCCCTCCTGACATCTCACGGCATAGTGAAGACGTGAACCTCGGCCCACATGTTATAACTCTTGTTTCATATCAGGTCACAATGAAGATGGTTGACCTTGGCCCTCCTGACATCTCACGGCATAGTGAAGACGTGAACCTCGGCCCACATGTTATGGCTCTTGTTACATATCAGGTCACAGTGAACATGGTTGACCTCTGCCCTCTTGGCTGTACTGTAATGCACGGCTTCTTATGTGGTACACTTGACCGACGCAGAGTTTCTTTGTTCAGTCACATTGTACGGCTAGACTAGGAAATCCCCACCCACAAGATACTACACAAGTTGTTCCTCAGTGCCGAAAGTCTTCCTCGACCGGCTGGAGGCGCCGTCCCGCACAGTATGGCTTCGGCAGATATAAACTGCCACCCTGGATGAGGCCTGGCCCCACCCCACAGCAGTGGGTCATGGCTATGGCCGACCGACGCAAATGGGCCACAGATGCCTAAGCAAACACTATTATTATTAAGAAAAGAAATATCACTGACTATGTGATAACACACAGTAGGTGATCGTCAAACTGTATAAAGCTTTAATTAGACCTAGATTGGAGTACTGTGTACATGTGTGGAGTCCTTATCATAGAGGGGACATAAACATGCTAGAAAGAATACAAAAAAGAGCGACAAAGATGATAGTGGGATTCCAGAATTACAGTTATGAGGAACGACTCAGAAAAACCGGCCTACAGTGTCTCGAAGAGAGAAGAATTCGTGGTGACTTAATACAGGTTTATAAGATGATCAGAGGAATGGATAAATTAGACTATAACAAGTTTTTTAAAATACAGCCACCTACAATAACACGAGGGCATAGCTACAAGCTGACTAAAGAGAGGTCCAGATTAGATATTAGAAAATATTTTTTTAGTCAGAGAGTGGTGTCTGCTTGGAATGCATTGCCAGGGAAGGTAGTGGAGGCAGGGACAGTTAATGCATTTAAGAATAAACTGGATGGGCATAGCTTTTAGAGCAAGGTGATGTAAATGTAACTGGTTGTATACAGACTCTGCAGGGTCGTCTAAACCAGTATAGTATACGTTAAGTTAAGTTTAGTTAATAATGAAACAAGTACATAACACCTACTTGTAGTGGAACTTATCAATGGCCGCAGATAAATGCCTTGGCATAAGTGGACATGAATAAATATTTTTGTCATTTTCAGGCACCAAGTCGACATCATGGAAGACAACACACTGGTAGTCGTACCTCTTCATGGCTTCAACATATCCAATATTCATCAACATGGCTCGGTTGAATTTACCTGGTAGCACCTATCGGGGGGAAAAGGTGAAGGTGTTAATATATTTAATAATAGGTTGCTGTTGTTGTTTGCGAATGCCCACAATGAGTAGGTTACTCGTTTGTGTGCCCTGAAATGGACATTAAGTGGCAGGTTGCAGTAGCTTTACTCACATCCCGAGCATGCTGATGAAGGTGGACCGAGGACCTCCATTCAGATGTGTTATGATTGGCTTCATCTGCGTGTCGTTCACTACTACAGGGATAACATCAATCCCTCACCTTGTTAGCCAGGCTGCCACGAAAACAGCCCGTTCTCAGGAAGGGATACGAAGAAGCCAATGTGAGGGTTTTGTCCAGTATGTTTTGCCTGAACCTCAGTAATATGTCTGATCAGTATATTTTGCCAGACCAGACGTTAGTCTTCCTTCCCTTAATAATAGGAAAATTATATTATTTCGGTGATCCTGGATAAGTAAATTAACTAAAGAAAGGTCCAGATTAGATATTAGGGAATATTTTTTTAGTCAGAGAGTGGTGAATGCTTGGAATGCATTGCCACATGAAGTAGTGAAGGCAGGGACAATTAATGCATTTAAGAATAGATTGGATGTTTATAACTTTTAGAGCAAGGTGATGTAAATGGAACTGGTTGTATACAGACTCTGCAGAGTCTTCTAAACCGGTATCATCATCATCATGTAGCACGTCCTTTATAGAACGTCGCTTCCATCACAGTCTGTCTGAAAGAAACTCTTTCCCTTGCCAAAACTCCAGCCTCTGCCACATTCATACTCAGGCATTCCTGGATATCTTGGTACCATCCTCTTCTTGGTCTATCCCTGCCTCTTTTGCCTGGCACCATAACTTGCATCACTGTTCTCTCAAGAACGTTGTGTCTCTTGATGTGACCGAAGTATTTGCATTTTCTAGCCATAATGGAATTGATAAACCAGTTCTCCTCTATGCTCAATAAACCAGTATAAAGACGCTAAATTAAGTTAAGTAGTTAATATCCTGGATAGATAAATTATATGATTTGAGTGATACTGCATGGATCAAATCACGAAAGTGATGATAGATGGATTAGATTAATTTGTTAAAAGATGGTTAGACTAAATTATAAATTTGTAATGGACGGACTAAAATAGTAAAATAATGAAGGATGAATTAGATTATCAAAACATTGATAGACGAGTTAAATTACTTCAATAATGAAGGATGGGTTAAATTACTAAACAAAATTATGGATACAAATGGAAATACGGGTTCCTGAGCTTGCTAACCAGTCCCAAGACTGAATGACTTGATGATGATGAATTAAATTATGAAAATAATGATTTATGGAACCAATTACAAATAAATGATGTATTGATTAAAATAATGATGTATGGAACCAATTACAAATATATGATGTATTGATTAAAATAATGATGGACTGATTAAATTATTACTTATTATTTGTGTGTGTGAGTGTGCATTTGTATGAGTGAATTTGTATGTCTGTTTGTGTGAATGTGTGTTTGTGAGTGCCTGTTTGCATGTGTGAGTTTGTGTGACTGCACATTTGTGTGAGTGTATTTGTATGTCGGTTTGTATGAATGTGTGTTTGTGAGTGCCTGTTTGCATGTGTGAGTTTGTATGACTGCACATTTGTATGAGTGTATGATGCACACATAATCTCAACTTCTTTTTTCTACCTCCATCCCCTGTGCAACACAGGGCCCCCTTCACATGATGAGGTTGCTATTCCCATGCTTAAGCCTCTTTAGTCACCCTTAATAAACCTGTTCTGAAAATTACAGACGCCCTATTCTTTGAGGTCCAGGTACCACAGTGTGATGATCTCACCTGATCAATAACAAATATACCATAGTCAAGCTGTTGCCTTGACAACATGGGATGTAGGTTTCTCAACAGTATCTGCAGGTGTTTGTCTCTGTTCCTGAACGGTATAACAATAGCAACTCGGTGACGTGCCTCGCAGTTGGCTGGCTTGTACCGGCCACCCAATTGTAGTTCTGGATTATCAGCGGCTATCTCCTCCCACGAGGAAGGCTCCAGGTAGGTGGCAAGAGGGCCATCTAAGAAACAAAGGACCAGGAAAGAGATAAGCCACTTGCAATAAACAGTGCTGAATAATCGAGAACTAAATATGAAATCAATCAATTCAATCAATCAAATCCCATCGCACCTCTCGGTGCGTAAGCCATTGACAACACTCCGCCAGCATGCACGATCCTGGACTGCCCTTTCTGACTTCTCTCCAGGTGTTGTCATTTAATCTTAGTTCCTTCTCAAATTCTCTTCTCCATGTATTGTTTGGTCTCTCTCTCTCTTCCATTGAGGATTCCATGTAAGAGTATGTCTGGCTATGTTTGATGAGCATTCCGCAACCTATGTCATACCCAGTCTCCTATTCTTCACTTAATTTGTTGTTTTAGTGCATAATGTTGGTTACTTTCCCCATAGGTTTTCATTCCCCATGTCCTGCCACTTTATGCCCATTATCCTCCGTAGACATCTGTTAACCACTGACTGGAGTCTGTGTTGTATGACCTTGGTTGTTCTCCATACTCTCTACTCCATACTCTCTACTCCATACTCTCTACTCCATACTCTCTACTCCATACTCTCTACTCCACACTCTCTACTCCATACTCTCTACTCCACACTCTCTACTCCACACTCTATATTGCAAGTTCGACTTGACACTGGTGTTGAATATTATAACTTGAAGCGTGAGGAATGTCCGTCTAGCCTGTCCAATTCTAATTAATTCAAATACGATAGCCCGATTGTTTTTGAGGTACAAAAGATGATCAAAGAATAGTAACACTGTAACCTGCCGGGCATGTCATAAGAGGCGACTAATGTGGGCTGTCCAATCCTTAGAAACGTTAAGCCACACAAACTTCAACAGATATGGACGTCGTACCGTTAGTTTCTACAAGAACCGGTACCCAGATCCATGTCCCTCCCTTCTCAGCCTGATAGGACTTAGCTACTCCGGTCCTACCCCAGGGTTTAATAATTGTCTTGTCTTAGTCTCGTGCAGTTACAGTATCTGCAGGAATAGATATTCCGTCCCATGCCCAACTCTCCTTAAACCTGACATGACTTTGTGTCTCCTCTTCTACCATGGGGTGTAGAGGATATTAGGAAATATTGTTGTTGTGAGAGAGTAGAGAATCTTTTAAATGCATTGCCACATGAAATAGTGTGTCCAGTATCAACTGATGTATTAGAAACTAGATTTGACGGACATAGTTATTTTAAAGGACGTTTTAGTTGAAGAAACTGGTTGTACACAGACACTGTAGAGTCTCCTAAGCCAGTATACATAAGTTAAGGTTAGAAGGTCGATAAAATGAAAATGTTGCAGAAACTGGCGATCTACTACGCACCTGGAGTAAAGATTTCAGTCTAGAGGGAAGGGTTAATAGATTCCACAAATGGTAAACCGTCAGCCGTTCGTTGTAGAAAGGTTGAATCATGGTATTAGTTTTCCCTCAGCAAGCAGGGCATGAGGTAGAAGTTCAGTACACACATGTAATAATGCCGTGTAAGCAGAACTCAAGAGAGCTTGACAGGATAATACAGAACCTAGATGACGCTACAGACTCATATATGTCATCTAAGGCTGACATTGACAGACTGATGACACTGACAGACTGGTGACATTGACAGACTGGTTACACTGACAGACTGGTGACACTGACCGATTGGTTGCTAGATTTGACGACTACTCCACAGACAATTCAATGAATACAAATCATGTAAATTGTGAGATAAGTAGAGAAGTGACTATTGTCAGTGAGTGCATTCAGATCTCACGCAGATCAGTCTCGTGTCAATGAGTGCATTCAGATCTCACAAAGATCAGTCTCGTGTCAATGAGTGCATTCAGATCTCATAAAGATCAGTCTCGCGTCAATGAGTGCATTCAGATCTCACAAAGATCAGTCTCGTGTCAGTGAGTGCATTCAGATCTCACAAAGATGTCTCGTGTCAGTGAGTGCATTCAGATCTCACAAAGATCAGTCTCGTGTCAGTGAGTGCATTCAGATCTCACAAAGATCAGTCTCGTGTCAGTGAGTGCATTCAGATCTCGCAAAGATCAGTCTCGTGTCAGTGAGTGCATTCAGATCTCGCAAAGATCAGTCTCGTGTCAGTGAGTGCATTCAGATCTCGCAAAGATCAGTCTCGTTCCAGTTAACGAATCTATCAGAAGGTCAGATGTCAAGGACGCTACAGTAGCAAGATGTACAACACGATCCAGTAGCACATATAGATTGTGTTAGCGATAAGAATAGACTAGGTAAGGCTAAGGATATGAGCCTAAGTAGATTTGTACAAAACAACAACTGTGTTAATTAAATGAATCGTTGATTTGTTAAGACAGCATGTTGTTGTTGTTGTTATCCCATAGCTGCCGAGCAAGCCTGCTCTTGGCGGCCCAATGCCATTCTTATAGAGATACAGGTCTTCTTCAGTTGTGTCACTGCTCCGTACAGTATGTTGGTAATTGTCGGCAGTGCTTGTAAGAATCTTTTCCTCATGTCCGCAAGCGGCTTGCACGCAATGAGTAGGTGTTGAACTGTTTCATCAGGATAAGAGCAATGTCTGCACAAGGGCAGGTGCTGGGGATTGATGTGGTTTAAGTTGCTATTGACTCTGGTATGTCCTGTTCGGTACTGAAAGATGGACTTTGATCTCTTCTATGTAGTTTATTTATGTTATCTGTACTTTTTGGCTATGACATTTCGATAAATACACTGCGACCTGTTGTTCCCGTCGCCCACCTGTTCATCCAGATTTCCCAAGTATTATTCTTAATAATTCGTTTTACTGTGTGGTTACTGCAGGGTCTATCCAATTGTTGTTTTGAGGCTCCTGTTTTTGCCAATCTATCGGCCATCTCGTTCCCTAGTAGCACACTATGTCCAGGAACCCATTGCAAGGTGACATTTATCCCGTGGGCAGTGATAATGTTCTTGATCGCCCTCTCCACTAAGAATATCTCCTTTTCTTTGTTTGGGGTGTTCTTCAGCGCCTGCACAACCAACTTGGGGTCACTATAAATCACAAAATCCATCAGCAACAATTCGCCCAAGTCAAGCTGTTGGTGCAAAACCTCAACAGCTGTTTTTATAGCCTCCGCCTCCGCTTCAACGTTTGAACGGTTTTCGTCGCGTGAATCACAAAACTCGTATATGGACCCATCCGGGTATTTCATATGGATACCATAGCCTGCAAAAAAGGTAGATTTGAATGCTCATCCACCCGTATAGACCAGGACTGCCGATTTTGGGTAGCAAATGACTGTCTCTAAGGCACGTGTCTTCGGGATATTAGGTGTAGTCTCCTTGGTAGCTGCCTTTTCTGTCAGGTGTGTTTTTATGACCGGAAGGCAAAGATTTTCTCAAGGCGGTGTTCGAAAATACCTATTTTTCGTTTCTCTCTCCTCTGGTAGATGGTGAATATGGCTTTCCTCTTCTGCTACATCCAGTGGGACAATTGCTTCAGTCTTCTCTTTTGCTTCCAAGCAATTGTGTGTACGCAATTTGGATGGTTATTTTCTTGTCTCTTGTATCTCTCTACCGCTTCAGCCAGTGCCCACTTTCTGCTAATATCTAGCGGTTCTATGTTGGCCTCTATCTCGCACGCTGCTGTAGGTGTTGATCCCATCCCCCCACAATTAGTCCGAGAGCTTGATTCTGCACCCGGTAAATAGATGATATGTTATGTGTACTCACAGTGGTCTGTATGGCAAGGTTGTAGTCCATCAACGGTCATACATAACCAAGGTATAGTTGCCGAAGAGTTTGTTTATCAGCTCCCCAATTTGTACTAACAAGTCTTTTGATTAAGTTGAAACGCTTGGTTGCTTTACTTCTGACACTGCAGATGTGGCTGCCAAATTTCAACTGTCTGTCCAGTGTTACTCCCAGTTAAACTGGAGTATCCTGTTTTACTAGTAATTCCCCATTCATTTTGATGTTAATTGATCTTTTCGCTTCCTTATGGCTGCGGCAGACGATGGTGTATATGGTTTTATGTGTATTTATATTTAGATTCCACAGTTCGCAGAATCCTGAAATTGCAAATAGTGCTCTGTTGATCTTGACTGTTGCCAAAATGGAACATTTCTCGGAGGTCCAAATGGCGAGATCATCGGCAAACAATACTTTTGACACGGTTAGAAGTTTGGTGAGGTCAGTTATATAGAAGAGGAAAAGGGTGCAGCTTAGAGGAGAGCCCTGTGGCAGTCCTTCTTCTAACGTTCGTTTACTTGATGTTGCCCCTGTAAAGTTGGTATTTATGGTTCTGTTGGTCAGGAAGGTCTGTATCCATTTGATCATCTTTCATTCTATTCCCAACTTCCTTATTTTCATCAAAAAGCCCATTCTCCAGACCCTGTCGTATGCCTGCTGCAGATCAATGAACACTGACAGTGTGCTTTTTTCATCTTGGAATCCATCACATGCTGTGTAAATCTAAAGATCGGATCATCCGTGCGGTGTCCACGCCTGAACCCTGCCTGATCTCTATCAAGGAAGTTTATGCTATCCAGCCACCAATATAGTCTGTTGTTTACCATTCTTTCAACCACTTTACCTAAACATGAGGTGAGTGACACAGGTCTATAGCTTCCAGGTTGTTTACCATTCTTTCAACCACTTTACCTAAACATGAGGTGAGTGACACAGGTCTATAGCTTCCAGGTTGTTTACCATTCTTTCAACCACTTTACCTAAACATGAGGTGAGTGACACAGGTCTATAGCTTCCAGGTTGTTTACCATTCTTTCAACCACTTTACCTAAACATGAGGTGAGTGACACAGGTCTATAGCTTCCAGTCTGTTTACCATTCTTTCAACCACTTTACCTAAACATGAGGTGAGTGACACAGGTCTATAGCTTCCAGGTTGTTTACCATTCTTTCAACCACTTTACCTAAACATGAGGTGAGTGACACAGGTCTATAGCTTCCAGGTTGTTTACCATTCTTTCAACCACTTTACCTAAACATGAGGTGAGTGACACAGGTCTATAGCTTCCAGGTTGTTTACCATTCTTTCAACCACTTTACCTAAACATGAGGTGAGCGACACGGGTCTATAGCTTCCAGGTTGTTTACCATTCTTTCAACCACTTTACCTAAACATGAGGTGAGCGACACGGGTCTATAGCTTCCAGGTTGTTTACCATTCTTTCAACCACTTTACCTAAACATGAGGTGAGCGACACGGGTCTGTTGATAAACCTTAACAGTACCTCTTGTCATCCAATTTCGTGTTGGGGCGACTTCTTCATCGTCTGCTTTGCAGCTCGAGATCTATAAGAATCAGGTATTATCATTGTTAACCTTAGTAGTTAGTTCTTCCGTCAAAACCCCATTGCCTTTTCTTCTCAGTTAGTTCGTCCGTCAAAACCCCATTGCCTTTTCTTCTCTTTTTATCAATTACATTTTGAGGTCATGATCTTCATTATGTTTTTATGACAGATTTTGCTTGACGTGGTAAAGGAGATGTGTTCCGGCCAACAAGCCATCTTACGCTGTCCCTCTTTCAAAGCTCGAGCAGCGGGTGAAAGTAGATGATGGGTGCTTACTCAATATGCAGAACAATCTGGAACTTGAACTGACAAGTCGTGGCGGTCCGGGCTAGTCTTCTCGCCCCGCAGAACGGTCCAAGATGATTGCCGAGACTGGAACCCACGCGCCTCTTTCTTCAACTCCCTTGTGCTCCCTGCAATGTGCTATGGTGTAGAAACATGGACACTCAAATCACTGGAGAGCACATTGAGAGTGACCCAGCCTCTCTTGAGAGACGCTTGGTCGGAATCACTCTACGCAAACAAAGTCTCCACAATTCTGATATACAGCGATTGTCATTGGTGAATAATGCGGTAATATATGCATACAGGGCAAAACATAGATGGGCAGGTCACGTGTTACAACGGAACAATGGAGCACCACGACAGCAATGTGGTACCCCCGAGGTAAAAGAGACAACAGGGAAGACCTCCAATGCGTTGGTCCCTTTGCTGTCCGCAACGACATCCGAGGCGTCTCTGATGAAATGCTAACCACCCACTGAGCTTCCGTGGCTCAAGAAAGGGTAGGTTTCAGACAAGGATGGGACCTGCAAACACGCAGAGGAGTGGGTCACCCTGATAAAGATGATGAGGACTGTGAGGTCAGGTGACCTGGGACAGGGTATGACATTGTATGTTCACATAGACAGCGAGGACCGTAGTGTCGAGCGACTACCGCCGCTTTCATGGTGAGTCGGTCCAATGAAGCCCCTGTCGGCCGCTAACTGGAGCCAGGATGCTCCGTGACCTGGGATAGGGCATGACACTGGATAATGTTTATTTGTATATAGTTCTTGTCGTCCTTGTGGAATACATGTCCACACAGAAGCTACGCTGGTTCGGTGATCTCAAAAGAATGTCACGGGATCAGCCACCTCTGCCAGCTTACATGGTGCGTCTTCCGAGCAAGAGGGCGATCTGGGGGTAAGTGGATAGAAAACGTGAAAACGATTTTCCAGCTTCACTGAATGACGACGTCAGACACGACGCATCTTTCTCAGAAGAGGCGACTAAATCTCCCCTCGTTGCCTATGTTGGTACACGTGAACTGATAACTAACTAACTAACCTTTGGGCAGTTTTGAAAGCTAATAGTGCGGGTCCTACCGCTTCTTATTCTATAAGTACCTTTTGCGCATCTCTTGACATTATTTTGGTGTGCCCAGAAGACAGCAGCATCTTCATGTGTTAATTGAACTCCTTTCCAGCTTCATTTATCCAGTCTCGGGAAATGAATTATGTGGTTTCTAACCTCGGCTGTCATATGTGCAGCCTCGACCTGTTAATACATTGTACAAACACTCCAGCTACCAAACCTGTCGCTTTTACTAGACAAAAACATGTAAGTCAGTGATAAACATTGCTAGCGGCTTTCTCAGTGTCGCGTCATTAGCCCTCTGCGTACAAGTTTTTCTGTCTTTGATGGTTCAGTTCTATATTTATTTTTAGTTTTGCTAAAGTTTATGTGGATTACAATTTCTAGAGGATGACGTATCCCCACGTCCACTCTTAGTTGTCTCTTACGGTATGCTTGGCAGGTTTACAACGTTACTATTCTTTGCTCCTCTTTCCGTACCCGACAATTCCAGGGTGGTATGAAAGACAGATACAATAAAAAGTAGAAAATCCAACAGAATCGTTCAGCTTATTAGGAACAATGACACAACATGACATTTTACAAACACAGAAGAGAAACAAAGAGACGACATGACACCATCCAACCCAGAAGAGAAACAAAGTGACGACATGACACCATACAACACAGAAGAGAAACAAAGAGACGACATGACCCCATCCAACCCAGAAGAGAAACAAAGAGACGACATGACACCACCGTACCCAGAAGAGAAACAAAGATACGACATGACACCATCGTACCAAGAAGAGAAACAAAGAGACGACATGACACCATCGTACGCAGAAGAGAAACAAAGAGACGACATGACCCCATCCAACGCAGAAGAGAAACAAAGAGACGACATGACACCATCGTACCAAGAAGAGAAACAAAGAGACGACATGACACCATCGTACACAGAAGAGAAACAAAGAGACGACATGACACCACACAACCCAGAAGAGAAACAAAGAGACGACATGACACCATCCAACCCAGAAGAGGAGTAACATGTAATGTAGGAAGACAGGATTGCGAAATAAATGTGGATATTTGGGGGACAAACGTTTGGTGACGAGACAAGCCAACACCCCCTGGGGTAGAAGAGGGGGGGGGAACTAAGAGGAACAAGGAGGGGTGACTAAGAGGGGACGAGACAAGCCTTAACATGTCCTGGTGTAGAGGAGGCGCGACTAAGAGGGGACGAGACAAGCCTTTACATGTCCTGGTGTAGAGGAGGGGCGACTAAGAGGGGACGAGACAAGCCTTAACATGTCCTGGTGCAGAGGAGGGGGAACTAAGAGATGACGAGACAAGCCTTAACATGTCCTGGTGTAGAGGAGGGGGAACTAAGAGGTGACGAGACAAGCCTTAACATGTCCTGGTGTAGAGGAGGGGGAACTAAGAGGTGACGAGACAAGCCTTAACATGTCCTGGTGCAGAGGAGGGAGAACTAAGAGGTGACGAGACAAGCCTTAACATGTCCTGGTGTAGAGGAGGGGGAACTAAGAGGTGACGAGACAAGCCTTTACATGTCCTGGTGTAGAGGAGGGGCGACTAAGAGGTGACGAGACAAGCCTTTACATGTCCTGGTGTAGAGGAGGGGCGACTAAGAGGGGACGAGACAAGCCTTAACATGTCCTGGCGTAGAGGAGGGGCGACTAAGAGGGGACGAGAAAAGCCTTAACATGTTCTGGTGTAGAGGAGGGGCGACTAAGAGGGGACGAGACAAGCCTTAACATGTCCTGGTGTAGAGGAGGGGCGACTAAGAGGGGACGAGACTAGCATGAAGCAGACCACCAAGTTTGTGACGATTACAGATGTGATGTTTGAAGGATAGACTTGATTCTGTGAGAGACGCCTGAGATAGACTGTCAGATTGGTGAGGGGGATCAAGATGCTGAGCAGCGCAAGAGCTGTAGTGGTCAGCGACCCATAGCTGACTGCTAGCGTCAGGGCCAGCGAACCATAGCTGCCAAGACCCTTCTACACCTCCACGCGGTGATTCTGGATAACAGGCTGCATCAGGGCAGACTGGCTAAGGAGAAGGGATCGAAGAGGGAATGCTAACCCGGTACTCAAAAAATGCTTGCTGAAGTCGGATGTGTTGGACAGAAAAGTGCAAATATCGCAGCCAAGCTGTAAACTACGACACAACGCATTCCATTCTCTGGACTACATTCTGCTATTTAAGCACTTTCAGGGTTTGGTAGTGGGAGATTGAGAACGAACGAAGAAGAAGAAGAAGAAGATTGGTTAGGGAAATGGGTGTGGTTATCGGAGACTGAACGACGAATTTGAAGAAGAAGAAGAAGAACAAGGAGAAAAAAAGTAGAACAAACAGAAAACGGAGAAGAGGAAGAAAGAAGAAGAGAAGAAGATGAAGAACAAAGAAGAAGAGAAAAAGAAGAAAGAAGAAGAGAAGAAAAATAAGAAGAAGAAAAAAGGGAACAAAAAGAAGATAATAAGACAACGAGGAGGAAAAAGAAAAAGAAGAAGAGAAAAAGAAGTAAGAAGAAAAAAAGAAGAAAAAGAAGAAGAAACGGAAGAAGAAGAAAACGAAGAAGAAGAAGATGAAAACGAAGAAGAAGAAGAAGAAGAAGAAAACGAAGAAGCAAAAGATGAAGAAGAAGAAGATGAAAACAAAGGAGAAGAAGAAGAAGAAGAAGAAGAAGAAAACGAAGAAGCAGAAGATGAAGAAGAAGATGAAAACGAAGAAGAAGAAGAAGAAGAAGAAGAAGAAGAAGAAGAAGAAGAAGAAGAAAACGAAGAAGCAGAAGAAGAAGAAGAAGAAGCAGAAGATGAAGAAGAAGATGAAAACGAAGAAGAAGAAGAAGAAGAAAAAGAAGAAGAAGAAGAAGAAGATGATGATGAAGAAGAAGAAGAAGATGAAAACGAAGAAGAAGAAGAAGAAGAAGAAGATGATGAAGAAGAAGAAGAAGAAGAAGAAGATGAAAACGAAGAAGAAGAAGAAGAAGAAGAAGAAGAAGAAGATGAAAACGAAGAAGAAGAAGAAGAAGAAGAAGAAGAAGAAGATGATGAAGAAGAAGACTGATTCTATGAAGAAACAGTAAGCAAGAATCATCCAGACCTTTGCCTAAGGCGTGTTTGAACATAATATCAACGTCCGTTCCGATTTCAGTAGGGGACACGTAATGCCAACTCTCCCCCTGACTCTCAACAGGTCACCGTTTCACCAGGCCGGTTCTTCGCGACAAAGAATGAATAAACAAGCACTGTGTTGATTTTGGCTGCAGTAAACGACAAAACACAAGCAACAACAAACAAGTCCGAGATGACAATAGCCTCCTTATTTGTGGTAAGGGCGCCATTGTTTAAACACACACAAATAACAGCGAACATTTCCCCCTTCTCTTTTCTTATAAAACTTGAAAATATCAGCCACAGATGCGCGTGATTAGCATACTTATTATTTGTCTTCGTAACAAACATATATTTTCTATACTATAGTGTGCGATCATTTTTGTGGAATTTGAGAGTTGGACTGTCATACACCTGCGACTTTCGGCCAGGCACGTCTGCGCGCGGTAATTACGGCAAACCCTCTCAAGCCGTTGGTTGTCACAATATCACTTAACTTAACGTCTTTATACTGGTTTAGAAGACCCTGTAGAGTCTGTATACAACCAGTTTCTTCTACGTCACTTGATCTAAATATATCTATGCGCATCCAATGTATTCTTAACTTCATTTAATGTCTTTATACTGGTTTAGAAGACTGCAGAGTCTGTATACAACCAGTTTTATTTACATTACCTTGCTCTAAAAGCTATGCGCATCAAATCTATTCTTAAATGCATTAATTGTCCCTGCCTCCACCAAATCCTCTGGCAATGCATTTCAAGCATTCGCCACTCTCTAAAAAAATTACCTAATATCTAATCTGAACCTTTGTTTAGTTAATTTGATACTATGCCCTCTTATTTTTTGTAGATCTTGAACACATGATTTGACCCTGCCTCCACTATTTCCCATGGCAATGCATTCCAAGCATTCCCCACTCTCTAAGTTAAAATATAGCAAGTTGTTCTAAGTCACAGTTGACTTTCTAACAGATCAAATAAGGAACTATGACTTTGTATGTTCATCTACATCTTCTTCGTCGTCCGTTCTAAATAAATAGTGTGTTTTATGTGATTGTGTATCACTTGACATCGGTTCTGCGCCTAATTGCTTGATACATCTGGTTTCAACACGACACCCTTTGGAGTGATCATGCTCGCGATATACTCAAGTCTGCGAGTCACTAGAGATTCTCAGCTAGCTCCATCTCTTACACGTATGAGCAGACGGGCTCCTGTCAGAGGCTGCTACGTCTAGGGTCTGCCCTGAGAAAACTTAGTTAGAAATTGGAGTTACACTCCTAGATATGGCAGCATTTTGGACCACTTGTTCGCCATAGCTGCCAAGACCATTCTACGCCTCCACGCGGGGAACCTTGAAAGCAGGCTGCAACAAAACATACTGACTAAGGAGAACGGATCGAAGAGGGAAGGCTAACTCAGTATTATTAATTGCCTGCTGAAGTTGGATGTTTTGGACCGTAAAGGTGCATTTATCGCAGTCAAGCTGTAAACTACAACGGATTCCATTCTCCTAACAACGTCCTGCTACCTGCAAAACCCTTTTCAGCCCGTGGTAGAGAGAGAGATTGAGAATGAACGAATACGAAGACGAAGTATGGGGACAGTCGGCAGAAGAGATCGTAGCCAGTAACGAAGTATGGGGACAGTCAGCAGTAGAGATCGTAGCCAGTAACGAAGTATGGGGACAGTCAGCAGTAGAGATCGTAGCCAGTAACGAAGTATGGGGACAGTCAGCAGTAGAGATCGTAGCCAGTAACGAAGTATGGGGACAGTCAGCAGTAGAGATCGTAGCCAGTAACGAAGAAACAGAACTGCACAGCCAGATAAGTGGTGAACTGAAACCCACATGGACAAACACTCAGTGCTGATGACAACTGGCACATATAAGGTACTTACTCAGTTTGGGTGGTAACAGCGGACACAGAGACATGCTTCCTGACTGCGAGTATCCAACCGAGCTGTCTGATAGTGTCACGGGAATATGCACATTATCTGGCCAGGGGCTACCAGTTTGGGAAGGTCCTGCAACCATCTTGGGTGGGGGCACGGTTTCTGGTGCAGACAATGGACTTGAGATGGTGCTTTTCATCGCGTTTGTATCAGGCTTCCTTACATCCACTTCGTCAATATGTTTGACGAGCGTCATGTCTTCGGTGGGCGGTATACTGACTATGTGAATACCGTCCTCTTTGTTGTCATTGATAATGTCCTGGCTGTTGAAATGGTCAGTACCCAATAATCTCCTCGTGTCATTAGCAATAGGTATCTGTACATGCTGTTGCAGCTGCCTCCTGGAGTAATCAAGCCTGGCTGCCGCGTGTGCGTCTCGTCGGCTGAAGTAACGGTACAGCACAACATTGATAGCAGAGAACAGAAGCAGGAAATGAAACAGTTTCAGTTTGCTGCACTTGTCCATGTTGGTGGCAGTGATGGTTGTTAAGTATAATGACGCCAATAACCTCACCACAACAGCAGTCCAACCAGCGGCGTCATCTCGAAGACTAGCTCCGGCTGCCCCGACTAACCGCTGGGACCTCGCTTTAACCTGATCAGATCCGAAGTAAACAAACAAGGTCAAGTTTGGGTGTCACAAGAAGATCAAAATTACAAACCACATAGAAAATACATAGGGACAACAACTTAACATAAAACTCTAATTATCGTTCGCTGGATGTTGTATCTTCTTCTTCTTCTTCTCTTTTACTGTTTCTTTTCTTCTTCTTCTTTTTCTTGTTCTTCTGCTTCTTTTTCTTTTTTTATCTTGTTCTTCTTTTTATTTCTTCTTCTCTTTCTTCTTTTTCTTTTTCTTGTTCATCTGTTTGTTTTTTCTTCTTCTCCTTCTCCTTTTCTTCGATTGTCTTCAGACTTAGACTCAAAATTATTCTAACAAACACAGCAGTTGGTTCGAATCTCTGTACACATCCATACACTTGATCTGGGTAATTCATCAAGAATGACAGACACTAGAAAAGGTACAGATAATCCTACAAATCTCAACAACGGGAATAAACACTGTTGCCGCCCCTGATTTCAGGGATAGGTGTATAAGCTGGTGAGCCGAGACTATCTGGTAAGAGGCAGGCCTCTTGGTCGAACCGAACCGATGGGTTCTGCAGCTACATAAATATGGATTCACCTGCCACAAAGGCAAAGGCAAAGGCCGCCGCCCATCGTAGACGACGATGGCATCATTGATTTTCTAGTGTTATTTTTAGTAAGGATTAAAATCGCTACTTTTTATCCTCACTCTCTCGTCTCGAGCCACCCGACCTCAGTGGCAAGTCACAGACAAGACGACTAGGGGACGACTACGAAATGCAGGGGACTCCACAGCAAGCACCGGGGGAAAAGACTACGGAGTACGGAGTCGAACCCACACCACCTGATCACGAGGTCGTCGGCGTAACCACTTTGCCACGGAATCCCATTCACCTTCTCCACATCATTTTTATCTGACCTCTCTACTTGGACATGCAAAACTCCCGGGATCATTAAGGTAACCATGTGTCCTTCATTGCTACCTTGTCTTCACTAAGAGTGACAGAGGGCAAGTACGAATTGTCAGTCGGCCATCCCTTGCCCTCCGAAGTATCGTGGATCAAAGCAGCCCTCCAGCTGATTTCAATCAAAATAAGAAGAACTCTCAAAAGTAATCTGTACTGGGAACAAACCGCCAGAGGTATAACTGGAAAGATAATCTCTTCAAGTATAGATGTAACACGAGGGGTGAGACAACTTTGTGTGTTATATCCTTGTCTTGTTAATACTTACACAGAACTGATTTGTAAACAGACAGCGGGACGGTGTGGGCTAGTGGATAAGTGACGCGGGTCACAGCCCGAAGGTGCTGGGTTCGCTCCTCATCACAGCACCAGCCGTTACCCCGGGGAAGCAAACCCTTAGAAAATGCAGGACGAAGCAGACCCTTACGTAAAATTCATGCCGAAGTCGAATGCACTGAGCCGACAGGCGCAAAAATTAAAAACATAGCGCAACGCACACCACCTTGGGGCATAGAGAAATAAGGCGAACGCAAAAACAGATAGCGGATGCCTGGGCTTGTCATTGGATGAGTGGCATTGAATGGCCTTAGATTTGCGGACGATACAGGTTTGATGGCAAATAATTGAGCAAGAGTTGCAGGAGCTTCTGACAACATTATACAAAATAAGTCAAGTGTTTGGACTAGACATAAAGAAAATAAACACAATAATAGTTTGTAATAGCGACAAGAAACTATGTATACAAATCACAATAAAATATATACTATCTGAACAGGTACAGAGTTTGTCCTATCTAGGTCATTTAAAACCGGAAGATGGCAGCTGTGAAAAAGAAATCAGAAAGAGATTAGGTATGGTTGAGATGGTATTTGGCAACATGCGACACATACTGACATCCAAACAGATAAATCGGAAAGAGAAAATGAGAATTGTCAGGTGGTATGTATACTAGTCACTATTTGATGGCGCAGAAACATGGACACTGAATAACAATTTGGAAAAGAGAATTGGAGATTTCGGAATGTGGGTATATAGAAGATTGGGTCCCATTTCTTGGAGAGAGAAGAAAACAAGTTTGGAGGTATTGGGAAAGTTTGGGGTGAAAAGAGATTTAATGACCGAAATTAGGGTTAGACAGTTAAGATATTACGGCGATAGTATTGTTGGACCACAATAGAGGGTGTGGAGGTGGAAGGGGGGAGGGGGTGGAAGGCAAGACATCAAAGAGCCAGCCAACGATATAAGTTGGCGGATAACGCCAGGAGGTGGACTGGGAACAGGTAGTCACACTGAACCATTACGGTAAGAGAGAGAGAGAGAGAGAAAGAGAGAGAGAGAGAGAAAGAACACTGGGGCTCCATCGGAGCCAACGTTTGATTGGGAAATTGCACTAGAACTGAACTGAACACAAGACCCAAACCACCTGGTGGTCTGCCCAAACTTTCTGTACACGTGCAACACGGATGGCATGTTGAGGTTGAATGACAAGGCAAACCACGTGACTGAGCAACGGAAACATGTGTCTGACATGGTGCCCAGCACGGGGAAGGTCGGTAAGGAGTGGGAACATTTCTAAACCTCGGTACAATATTTCCAAGAGCATACTAAATAAAGTAACGTTCGTAACTTTGGTACAATATTCATAAGAGCGAAATAGGAAAGAAAAGCTGTCGTCATTTCGGTACAATATTCCCAATATTTCACAACATACAGCAACTTTTGAAACTTCGTTACAAATTTCCAATGATACAGCAATTTTCGAAACTTCGTTACAAATTTCCCATGATACAGCAACTTTCGAAACTTCGTTACAAATTTCCCATGATACAGCAATTTTCGAAACTTCGTTACAAATTTCCCATTATACAGCAACTCTGAAACTTCGGTACAATAGTCCCAGGAGGTACGGACAACCACTATCGTAGCGAGTGTATGACATTTACAGAAAACAGTTACTTTCTTACAACTCAAAAAAAAAAAAGGAAGAAAAATGTCCTTTGCAGAACGATACTGCTTAAAACCGCCAACCTGTTTGGCTGTTATAAGTTTCTTTGCAAGTGTGCAGTACAGTAGGTTGTCAGTACTTTCCGTACGTGGAGGAGCGAAAAAACCCATGTCTGCCAAACTGGACACGAATGTGATTCGAACTTGGTGCGTTGGAATCGTGAAACGGACGCTTTACCGCTTAGGCCACGCAACATCCCAACTTAACTAGGATATAATATTCCTAAGAGGTACATACAGTAACTTGGTAACTTCTGTCACAATATTATCCAGATTGACATTGTAAGAGCTAAAAAACAAGGAAAGATCCCGTCACGCCATGCGGTGCATAGGAAATATGGTGTTAGGCCCATACTATTGTGTAGCTTACGGCACTTAGTGGATGATGTGGTCAGCATCATGCCGACAGCCTTTACTTCCCTGACTGAACCAGTGCCAATTGACAGAGTGCTTAGCTGTAATAATCCGATATTAAAGCATGTGTGATGTTGTTGGCGTGAATATGGTTTCGACTAATACTGTCTTACAGGTCGTGAAAGGTGCTGGGTTCAATAACATGTTTGCAAGCTGAAATGTGTTTCCGATCAAACTACTCCAGCGTTAATGAAAGGTGACCTACAGTGATCACTAAAGTGGAAACCGTTGTTGGACACCAGAATATAACCACTGCAACCTTCCAACCATGTCGTGAAAAATGACAAAGGTTGTGGATGTCGCTAGCAGCCTGATCATGTCAAGCAAAGTGCTACATAGACCAGAATTGCAACAAGGCTATGATACAGGCTTCCTGTGATAGGTCAGACTTAATGGTCTTAAGTTTTAAACGGAGCAAAATGGCGACGATATAAGCTAATGCACAGTAAGCGTAGACACAAGTGTGAATTACGTGAAAGTAGTAACAAATGTGATCTCTTTGAAATCCATCAGTAATACATGTTATTTATGTCATGGGTAAGGTAAAGGTAGTCTAATAGCAGACACTGAAGTCGGGGATGACGTGTTAGAGGCCACAGCTTGATTATGAGGTTGGGGTAGCCAGCTTATTCTTCTTCTTCGTACGCTGTCAGACGTCAACTTGAATTTGTTCGAAGAAGGCAGCTGTCGTCCTAAGGCTGTCGACACTGCCATAGAGCTTGTCTAGTGTTGGCACTGGTGATGACCACATGTGCTTTCTCTGGTCGTCGTATGTCGGGCAATTTTGCAGCAGATGTTCAGCGGTCATTTTCCCAGTACCACAGGTGCATTCGTCAGTGCCACCTATCTTCAGTTTATTGAATAGGTGGTACCTCAGTATGTTGTGGCCTGTGCGGAGTCTGAAGACCACGACCTGCTCTTTTCTGTTCAACTGGTAATAGGCATCATTTTTTGTGTAACCAGTATGCTGTTTCCCATTTGGCCATTTATCTGGCCCTAATAAGCCTTTTGGACTCTTCGTATGTCACACTAGAATCTGGTTGTGGTAATCTTGCACCTTCTTTTGCCAGTCTGTCTGCCTCCTCGTTGCCTTGGATGTTACAGTGGGATGGAACCCACTGTACCACTACTCTTTTTGGTGCGGACTGCTGGCATAGTTGACAGAGTACTGCTCTTAAATCATTAAGTTCTGTATTTTTCCTGGCTTTTTAGTGCTGTAACCACGGCCAGGGCATCTGTAAACAGGACTATCTGGCTTTCATTGCTTTTGCCTGTCATCATTGCTTCTACTGCAGCCTTCAGTGCCTCTGCCTCCGCTCTGAATTTGCTTGAGAATTTTCCAATTGCCACTGACAGTGTTATTTTTCTACCATTTGGTAGGCTCAGAAATATCCCTCGGTCTCCATTCTGTGTTGTGTTTGTTACAGAACCGTCGGTGTATGCATGGGTCTAGTCCATGCTTGGATAGTTTTTCGCTATGTACCTCAGGGTTATGTCTCTTCTTTCTTTTTCAGTCTGGCTGTTGTTGTTGCCAATACCTGGTATATTTTCTACCACCTCTGGAATGAAGAGCTGAAATGTGATTCCGATCAAACTACTCCCGCGTTAATGAAAGGTGACCTAGAGTGATTACTAAAGTGGAAATCGTTGCTGTACAGAATATAACCACTGCAACCTTCCAACCATGTCGTGAAAGATGACAAATAAAAGTTGTGGATGTCGCTAGCAGCCTGATCATGTCAAGCAAAGTGCTACATAAACCAGAATTGCAACAGGGCTATGATACAGGCTTCCTGTGATGGGTCAGATGCAGTGATGGTCTTAAGTTTTAAACGGAGCAAAATGGCGATGCAGAGTAAGCGTAGACACAAATGTGAATTATGTGAAAGTAGTAACAATTGTGATGTCTTTGAAATCCATCAGTAATACATGTGATTTATGTCATGGGCAAAGTAAAGGTAGTCCAATAGCAGACACTGAAGTCGGGGATGACGTGTTAGAGGCCACAGCTTGATTATGAGGTTGGGGTAGCCAGTTAACTGTCTCGCTGTATTTCCTTCCTAACAGTAAGTCGCCTACCCATTTACATCTGAGTCGATTGCATTGAGTCTGTGATTTAGTGTGATTTATTTCAATGAATAACATTATCAACAAATATGGTTTATTTAAAATTAATCATATAAAGAACAAATGTTTCTCTTTAGATCATCCTATCAGAAACAAATATCATTCTGTGGGTAAAATAATGATACTAGGAATACATATCACTTTTTGTGAAAAATCATCCATTTAGAAACAAATTTGATTTATGGGGGAAAATCTTCCCGATTAAAAATAAATATGATTTTGGTGGGAAAATCATTCTATTTGGAACAAAGATTTTTTTGGGGAAAAATCATTTTAGGAACAAATGTTTTTGTTTTGAAAAATCGTTTTCTAAAATAATTGATTTAAGATCTTAAAATCTTTCTTTTTTGGAACAGGTGTGATTTTTTTTTTTAAATCACCATTTCATGAACTAATGTGATTTATTTGAAAATCATTATTTTATTAACTAATGTGATTTATTTGAAAATCAATCTATTAGAAAAAAATTACCATATATATTGATAATCACCATATTATGAAAAAGTGAATTAGACCAAGAACAACAGCAACAACACCAGCACCAGTACCGACACCAGTACCAACAACAACACCAGCAGCAGCAACAACAATAACACCAGCAGCAGCAACAACAACAACACCTGCACCACCAACAACAACAACACCAGCAGCAGCAACAACAACAACACCACCAACACCAGCAGCAACAACAACAACAACAACACCAGCAGCACCAACAACAACAACAACAATAACACCAGCACCAACAACAACAACAACAACAACACCAGCAGCAACAACAACACCAGGAGCAACAACAACAACAACACCAGCAGCACCAACAACAACAACAACAACAACAACACCAGCAGCAACAACAACAACAACACCAACACCAGCAGCAACAACAACACCAGCAGCAACAACAACAACAACACCAACACCAGCAGCAACAACAACAACAACACCAGCAGCAACAACAACAACACCAACACCAGCAGCAACAACAACAACAACACCAGCAGCAACAACAACAACAACACCAACACCAGCAGCAACAACAACAACAACACCAGCAGCAACAACAACAACACCAGCAGCAACAACAACAACAACAACACCAGCAGCAACAACAACAACAACACCAACACCAGCAGCAACAACAACAACAACACCAGCAGCAACAACAACAACACCAACACCAGCAGCAACAACAACAACAACACCAGCAGCAACAACAACAACACCAACACCAGCAGCAACAACAACAACAACAACAACACCAGCAGCAACAACAACAACAACAACATCAGCAGCACCAACAACAACAACAACACCAGCAGCAACAACAACAACAACACCAACACCAGCAGCAGCAACAACAACAACAACAACACCAGCAGCAACAACAACAACAACACCAACACCAGCAGCACCAATAACACCAATACCAGCAGCAGCAACAACAACAACACCACCAACACCAGCAGCAGCAACAACAACAACACCACCAACACCAGCAGCAGCAACAACAACAACAACAACACCAACAACAACAACAACACCAACAGCACCAACAACAACAACAACACCAACAACAACACCAACAGCACCAACAACAACACCAACAACAACAGCACCAACAACACCAACAACAACAACACCAACACCACCAACAACAACAACACCACCAACAACAACACCAACAACAACAACAACAACACCAACAACAACAACAACACCAACAACAACACCAACAACAACAACAACAACAACAGCACCAACAACAACAACAACACCAACACCACCAACAACAACACCAACAGCACCAACAACACCAACAGCACCAACAACACCAACAACAACACCAACAGCACCAGCACCACCAACAACACCAACACCAGCACCACCAACAACAACAACACCAACACCACCAACACCAGCACCACCAACAACACCAACAACAACAAGAACAACGAGAAAAGTCAAAGCTTATGAAACCACGCCTTACTTGCATTCTCCGGAATAAGTTTCTATGTATTCTCCCATATGCTAGTCAACAAATGATAAGCGTGATAAGAGTGCACATACAGCAAACATACGACAACGTTCCAACAGCACCACACCGCCAAATGGTTTCACGGCCAGCTCATTTGGCATGCGGACGGTGGCGTGGAGTGAACCATTCGCGTTTCAGAGATGAAGTCACCTTTCCTTCCCATTTCCCCTGTCGTTCCCTCTCGTCCAACCTGTATTTACTCCTGACCAAGGCGTCGGATTTGTACCGTCAACGTGAACGACACCTGGACCTCTGCACGTGTCTGGTCAATATGTGTGGCATATTTGCCACCGTCGCCGCCTCCTCCTCCCCCCCCCCCCTTTCCGTAGATCTTTCTAGACCTACATAGGCAACAACGCCTCAACAAGCAAAAGAGGTTTATAACGTTTCGAACATACTCACACACTCTAACACGCGCGCCCTCAGGGTGAGGCCCTTCCATTGCACTTTAGTTGGGGTTGACCACTGAAAGTGCCCAAACTATCATAGGTACATACAGAGGCCCGCATGCATTGAAGCACTGGTTAATACGTCCTGATATCGCCTAAAAGACTACGGTCTGTGGCGGAAAAGGTCTGCCTCCGCCAGTAAAATCCAGACGGAAACCTTTTATTTTTTAAAAAAGCAACGCTTCAATCTATCTGCCAGCCTGCGTGTCACAATGTCTGTCTGTCTATCTATTTATATGTCCTATACGTGTGTTTCCAGTAATAACAGAGAGACAGATAGGACGTGTCTTTCGAAATTAACCTACTGTTATTTAACATGCTATATCCTAGAATGGGCCACCAAGCAAAAAAATACTATTCCGGATATCTCCACTCAAATTTAGCGAAAGCTGTAGAAGAAAGATTCAATAAGCAGTCAAAGCTTTATAAGAAGTCTGAATCAGGGACTGAAACACCAAGGGCATGGGCTTGGTTCGAGATCACTTATTGTTTGTATCAGAAACGTCGGGTTTGGTTCTAGAATTTTCTTTGAAAACACAAGAAGCTCACCTGGGTTTTCGGCTGTGTGAATGGCAAGGTGTGTGGTGTCATGTGTACCACTCTCTCAGTGAGGTCATTGTTGTAGTCTCGTTTTCTATTGAACACATGCATATACCATTACATGGCATTAGGCCGAAGGGTGAGAGCCCGGACGCTGCTGGATCCTTAACAAACAACAACAAAACGTGTGAAGAGTCTCTCACGATAGTGGTTAGAACATATTGTTCAAGCCTCTTGCGATAGGGCCTACGCTTTCAACCCGACGGTGGTCCAATGTCTTGTCTGTCACACATATACTTGTAGCGGCTAGATTACACTGTTATTCACCTATTACGGCATGTTTCCAGTCTGATATCCCCGCTAGCACACATGGTGTCCTAGCGGAAACCATATACACAAAAGCCCCATATCTCGTTTCTTCAACCCAACTTTCGTTCTGTGAACTCGTGTCTGTAATCAATCATTTCCTGACATCATTATGATGTTTTCTGATTCTGTCAACGCTCCCCTAACCAAGAAACAGTCATATACGGGCAGAGATAGTGTGCAAGTGACGAGGCTTATGTGGTCACATATACGTTTCATTTGTCCGTGTCGTGTGCTGGATGACGAAGGGTGACCATATAATCATATAATCACTATGATGTGTTAGCTCATGCACCGCTCACCATCATGACCCCCATTGTATCCATTCCTTCCTCTATGATGTGTAAGCTCATATTATTGTTGTTTCTTGTCCCCGACAATGACCTTCAGATCGTAACGAAGGTTTTGTTTCTGTTTTGGTCTTAACAGGGTATCTCATCATACCAAAACATGTCGTTCACACACTGAACTCATCTCTCGACTGGCTCACTCAACTGCAAGTCTCTGACTACCTTTCTTCTTCGTTGCACATATCAACGTGGAGCACATATGCCACACACCATCTCTATATGCCACACACCATCTCTATATGCCACACACCATCTCTATATGCCACACACCATCTCTATATGCCATACACCATCTCTATATGCCACACACCATCTCTATATGCCACACACCATCTCTATATGCCACACACCATCTCTATATGCCACACACCATCTCTATATGCCACACACCATCTCTATATGCCACACACCATCTCTATATGCCACACACCATCTCTATATGCCACACACCATCTCTATATGCCACACACCATCTCTATATGCCACACACCATCTCTATATGCCACACACCATCTCTATATGCCACACACCATCTCTATATGCCACACACCATCTCTATATGCCACACACCATCTCTATATGCCACACACCATCTCTATATGCCACACACCATCTCTATATGCCACACACCATCTCTATATGCCACACACCATCTCTACATGCCACACACCATCTCTATATGCCACACACCATCTCTATATGCCACACACCATCTCTATATGCCACACACCATCTCTATATGCCACACACCATCTCTATATGCCACACACCATCTCTATATGCCACACACCATCTCTATATGCCACACACCATCTCTATATGCCACACACCATCTCTATATGCCACACACCATCTCTATATGCCACACACCATCTCTATATGCCACACACCATCTCTATATGCCACACACCATCTCTATATGCCACACACCATCTCTATATGCCACACACCATCTCTATATGCCACACACCATCTCTATATGCCACACACCATCTCTATATGCCACACACCATCTCTATATGCCACACACCTTCTCTATATGCCACACACCATCTCTATATGCCACACACCATCTCTATATGCCACACACCATCTCTATATGCCACACACCATCTCTATATGCCACACACCATCTCTATATGCCACACACCATCTCTATATGCCACACACCATCTCTATATGCCACACACCATCTCTATGTGCCACACACCATCTCTATATGCCACACACCATCTCTATATGCCACACACCATCTCTATATGCCACACACCATCTCTATATGCCACACACCTTCATTCCAGCTTCTCCTTGTTCTCATTGTATCATCATCTAGAGCTCTTCCCCGCGTCTACTGTGATACTGGGTTTGAAAAACTCTACCCATTCGAAACTAGTTGATACAGCAATAAATGAGGCGGGTCGGATGGTATCCGGGTGCCTGAAACCCACCCCCCCCCCCCCCCCCCCATTGATCAAATATATCCCATAATTGGTATAGCACCATCCGAAATTCGAAGAAGCATTGCAACAGACATCGAACGAGAAAAATAGGAGCTCGACCCAAGATACCCAATGTTTGGATATCACGTACAGAGGATACAAGATACCCAATGTTTAGATATCACGTACAGAGTATACAAGATACCCAATGTTTGGATATCACGTACAGAGTATACAAGATACCCAATGTTTGGATATCACGTACAGAGTATACAAGATACCCAATGTTTGGATATCACGTACATAGTATACAAGATACCCAATGTTTGGATATCACGTACAGAGTATACAAGATACCCAATGTTTGGATATCACGTACAGAGTATACAAGATACCCAATGTTTGGATATCACGTACAGAGTATACAAGATACCCAATGTTTGGATATCACGTACAGAGTATAAGACATAGCTTCCTAAAGTTAACAAAGCCGGTACAGACCAGCCCTGAGAACCGTCATATCGAGAGAGTGCAGGTCCCCAGAGATGGAACTTCTGGAGGAATCTGCCCCCGAACATCATCTACCATACACAACTTGGCAGTCGCTGAACAAACTCCGAACTGAAGTATTACGGCGCAAAAAGAATATGAAGAGATGGGGATACACAGATGATGACTGAGGCGTTATACATGACCCAGTCCACCTGATGACCTGCACCAACCTCCATGAAACATGCAATAGGTGCGACAAGCTGGAGGCAGACGACAAGGCAATCCATGTCTCTGGATACTGGATGCGAAGTATAAGGTGGTGGTTAGACACGTAAAGTAAGTCATTCGTGGTTGACAAAGTGCGTGTCCAGTCCAGAGCTGTCTTCTTTCCAAGATATCTTGTTCCATCTGTCTCTGTCCTGTTTTCTCTCACAAGTTTTTAATTTGTAACCCTACCACTTTAAACATTTGCTGGTTTGTTCCTAACGTTTTTAAAAAAAAAATCAGATGTGTACATCGAGGCGTGTTCAAATTAAACTGGACCTAACTGCAACAAGTGAACATACGTACGATGGATGGCGTAATTTCTGATGTAAACACCCAAAACAGTGTGTCGAAGACAACAGTGAAAAACTAGACAACGATGTAGAAGGAGGTGAGTGAACGCAACAATATTCGCCTGACCTGGTCTCGGAAGATCTTACGTTAACTCACGTCCTTCTTTAAACATCCATGTCCAGTTCTTACCTGTTGTCTTCGACACACTTTTGTCACCATCTACTGCCTGCATTATGCGATGAATGTCAACTGGTCGACATCCTTCAGCTTTTAGAAATCGAATAACTGCTCGCTGATCAACTCAGGACGGATTCCGTATCACAGCCGCCATGTTTTCAACGGTCTGGCGGGGAAACTATGATTCGGAGGATAATTACATTTTGCAAACTTGACGGTTGGCATGTGATGTTTACACCAGAAGTGACGTCATTATGAGCATTGTGCGTATGTTGTTTGGTCTGGTTTCATTTGAACACGCCTCGTATGTTATATCTATTCCGTGGCGAAGTGGTTAGCCCGTCTGCCTCGTGATCAGGTGGTGTAGGTTCGACTCCGGACTCCGCCGTCTTTTTCCCGGGTGCTTGATGTGGAGTTCCTTGCATCTCGTAGTCGCCCTCTAGTCGCCTGGTCCTTGAATTGCCACTGGGGTCGGGCGGCACGAGACGATAGAGTGAGGATAAAAAGTAGCGGAAATAATTATTACTAAAAATAGCGCTAGCAAAATAAATTATGCATTATCGTCTACGATGGACGGCGGCCTTTGCCTTTGCTGAGACTTATTCAGCAAACCACCGCTTATTCGTCAGGTTAGGAACAGCAGCAGGGGTGAAGGGCACAGAATGGCAAAGCAGTCTTTATTTAGCTTCCAAATGTATTTTGGCCAAACAAAAATGATGGTAAACAAAGCACTATATACTAATTGCAAATACCTGAAAAGAAATAAATTCACAAAATAAACAAATGCTTACTTTAAAGAAACACAAAACAGCTGAACCACAAGGAAGAAAAGATTAACCTTTAAATATGTATTGATGTAATTGTTGTTCTAGAATGCCCACAATGAGTATGTTTTGTGCGCCCTAAAAAGCTCTCCTCACATCAGGAGCAAGCTGATAAAGGTTCACCGCGGTCCACCGGGTGGTTGTACTATACATCTGTGCGACGCTCATTACTACAGGGATCACATACATCCACATCTCGTCAGTAAGAATGCATTGAAAACAGCATGTTTCATGGAAAAGCTACATGGAGGAGAGATCGTGGTCTCAGTCACTGTATTGTGCCTAACTCTGACGCGACATCCTGGTCAGTGTCTGGCTGGACTAGCGTCTCAGTTCCCCTTTTGTATAATTGAGACGGAGGAAATGATGCTCTCACGAGTGGTATCCATCTGCCCACTTGTGATTCCTATAGTGGTGAGCTTACTAAGGAGCATCGCATTGCACTACAGCCAAGAGGATCTCGATCCATCGTCTCAAGTACGCATCAAGATAATACGAGAGCCACTGTAACCCACCACCAAAAACAAGTTGTTAAGAGTACTTAACTCAAATGCGAGTGGCAATAGCAGCAACAACAAGAATAACAACCCGATGCCCTCGAAAAAAGAAAAGTAAGATGCCGCGCCTTGCTGGATGCGCTCTCGACTAGCTCCTGTGTTTGTGTCGTTTTCTGAAGTTTGGTAGTCCCTGTTCGGATTATAATTCAGAACTCCTTCAATGGACAGACAAGGAATGCCACCACAAACATTGATTCAATACACACTCCTCGCGGCCCTCATCCCGAGGCTGCGGAGTACTCGGCTCCACCTGAGGAGTCTGTAGAGACTACGCACGAACAACCCTCAGTAGTTGGACATGGTAGTGATCGATCGTCGCAACGGGCCTTTGATACCTAAGCGAACATCAATATTTTTATGTATACCCCCCCCCCCCCCCCCCCAACCAGTGTGACTAATAATACTTCCAGAAGGCGAGTAACAGATGGCGAGTAACCATCGTAATTATGCAGGCCATGAATGAGAGTGAAAAGTTTATTCAACGATCTCAGAGGGAGCATCAATCCGCCCAATTTGGGAACGACGATGGAACCTCCTGGGCGGTGCGTGGCCTTCTCCATTCTCTAGATCATGGTGTTGTTGTGGTGTTCTAACGCCCACAATGAGTACGTTACTCTTATGTGCGCCCTGGAAAGGACGTTAAGTGGTATGTTGTAGTAGCTTTCCTAACATCACGAGCGTGCTGAGGCCGTGGCGCTATGCTTGGCTTCATCTGCGTATTTCCACTACTACAGGGATCACGTCGATCGTTCACCTTGTCAGCCAGCCAGGCTGCCATAAGAACAGCCCGTTTCCAAGAATGGCTACAATAAAGCCAAGGCAAGGGTCGTGCCCAGTATGCTTTTCCTGAACCTGGCTAATATGATTTAAATCAGGGATCAATAACAAGTACTGGCGTAGCACGCATTACGGTTTAGGAAAGCAACATGTTTAGTGGCCTGTTTTTATTTGACTGGAATGCAATATTATGTATTTTAGAACATCTATATAGAGACGTAATGAAAGGGATTACAAAGTGCAGACTTGTTACTTTCTTCATAATGAACAAATATATATTATTATTTCAGTTTATGCACGGGCGCTCAACAGATCCGGGCTCATGGGCTTCAATCGACTCAGCTGAATGGATAATATGCCTGGAGTAGAAATGTGTGTGTGGGTGCGAGAGAGAGAGAAAGAGCGAGAGAGAGAGCGAGAGAGAGAGAGAAAGAGAGCGAGAGAGAGCGAGAGAGGGCGAGAGAGAGAAAGCAAGAGAGAGAGAGAGAGCGAGAGAGAGAGCGAGGGAGAGAGAGACCGAGAGAGAAAGAGAGAGCGAGAGAGAGAGAGAGAGGGGGGAGAGGATTAAGTTAGTCAAATACACTGGGAGTATGTGAGGTGCATAAGAGAGAGATAAAGAGGAAGGAAGAGATAAAGAGAAAGGGAGAGAGATTTGAGGTTCGGGAAAAAAGCCACACTGGTAGCAGGTGAGATGACTAATAGCGCATTCTGCCTCATATTATATAGAGGTCGATACAGTCGAGAGGTAAGGCATTCGCTTCTCAAAGTGATGAGTTGAAACGGTGGGCGATCGAATTCCCCACGTTTAAAACGCGTCCTGCATACTGAGTTCTTGTCTTGTCAAGAACTTGTCTTGTTACTGATCCAAGGTAGCTCTGGACCAGAGAGTGAGGTTGATGACCAGCGCAGTACTTCCTTACTATAATCCAAACACAATGCAAATTACATCAGCAAGACAACAAGCGTCTGATCATGGGCTATTTTAGGTAGATCGGTTGACTCACTGGGAAAATATCTTTGAAACGTCACATTCCACAGCAGACTAAATAACGGAACTCACATTGTGCCAAGGTTTACAATTAATCAATTCTCCACACAGAGAAATAAAACAGAAGGCCTGCATCTACAGTGTGCTGTGGTCTGCTGCTGTCGCAAATAACTATTTTAGAAGTGAAATAGAGAGAGAGAGAGAGAGAGAGAGAGAGAGAGAGAGAGAGAGAGAGAGAGAAAGAAAGAGAGTGAAAGAGTGTGCGTGTCTGTGTAACTGAGACGTGAATTGTGCTACATCCATGTGAGGCGAGGCGCGGCTGGCCGAGCGACTTGGACGTCGGCATTTCGCGTCATGAGGATACATGTTCAAATACTCTGAAATGAATGTTTTTATTCTTCAAATAAATGCCTTATCTGTAGAGTACATTGTGACTGCACAACCAAACGGCCTATATTCCTCAGCCGTGAAATTCATCTCGGTAAACCATAGCAACGAAATAAATGCCGTAGTGATGACACTAATAGCGAAGGAAGACTAAACTCTGGTCAGGGGAGGAAGGCTAAACTCTGGTCAGGGGAGGAAGACTAAACTCTGGTCAGGGAAAGAAAGACTAAACTCTGGTCAGGGGAGGAAGACTAAACTCTGGTCAGGGAAAGGAAGACTAAACTCTGGTCAGGGGAGGAAGGCTAAACTCTGGTCAGGGGAGGAAGGCTAAACTCTGGTCAGGGGAGGAAGGCTAAACTCTGGTCAGGGAAGGAAGGCTAAACTCTGGTCAGGGAAGGAAGGCTAAATTCTGGTCAGGGGAGGAAGACTAAACTCTGGTCAGGGAAAGGAAGACTAAACTCTGGTCAGGGAAAGGAAGACTCAACTCTGGTCAGGGGAGGAAGACTAAACTCTGGTCAGGGAAAGGAAGACTAAACTCTGGTCAGGGGAGGAAGGCTAAACTCTGGTCAGGGGAGGAAGGCTAAACTCTGGTCAGGGAAGGAAGGCTAAACTCTGGTCAGGGAAAGGAAGACTAAACTCTGGTCAGGGGAGGAAGGCTAAACTCTGGTCAGGGAAGGAAGGCTAAACTCTGGTCAGGGAAGGAAGGCTAAACTCTGGTCAGGGAAGGAAGACTAAACTCTGGTCAGGGGAGGAAGACTAACGTCTGGTCAGGGGAGGAAGACTAAACTCTGGTCAGGGAAAGGAAGACTAAACTCTGGTCAAGGGAGGAAGACTAAACTCTGGTCAGGGGAGGAAGACTAACGTCTGGTCAGGGAATGAAGGCTAACGTCTGGTCAGGCAAAACATATTGGACAAGACATTCCTTTTATCTTCCCCCGCAGTTCTCCCTGGAAACGGGCTGTTTTCATGGCACCCTGGTTAACAAAGCGAGGTATCGACGTCATCCATGTAGTAGTGAGCGACACGCAGATTAAGCTAAGCATAGCACAGCCGCCTAGAGGACCCTGGTCTACCTTTTTCAGCACGCTCGGGATGTGAGGAAAGCTACGACAACCCGCCACTTAACATCCTTTCCAGGGCGCAGAAAATAGCAAGCCTACTCATTGTGCGCATTCAACAACAACACCAACATAACACTAATGTTTCACAACCCCAGCTAAACCTGTAACATGTTACAAAGTACAATTAACGTGTGTTCTAAGCCACGGAGGGTTAATGCTCTTTCGTACGACACAGACCATAATTTAACCACTGTCACAGACAGTGCGGTCTATCCACGTTATGGTAGCAGGCTGTAAACGCATGCCTTTGGCGCACCCCGTCCAAAAAAATGCTGGATGCGGAGTACCCTTGTGTGTATTCTCCTAACGCTGTTCTAGAAACAATAGATAAAGTATGAAACGCATTCAATAGTGAATAACTCGGTCGTTAGAGGTTCACAAGAATACAAAAGATATACTTCATGGGCAGATGGCAAGTATCGACTAATGTAGGCAATAAAACACAAAGAACATAATAGAGAAAACGTGACCAAAATGAAAGGATTCGCTTAACCTGACAGCTGACAAATTGACGTAGTTTGTTGAGGTCTCACATAATTTAGATAGAAATGTTAGGCCCGATTTTGGACAGTTTTTGTTCCCGGTGTCAGGACAACTTTATAGCCTCTTATTCTTCCAGGGTACAGTCACAAACAACACACATTAAGTCAATATTCAGTGTACACAGCTGAATGGCTCTAGGAATGACAAGAAGAGGGCCACTGGAACCCTCCGATTTGGTGGAAAATGACGGGTAAAGAAGGTTTAGCACTGGGCTAGTAATCTCATTGCGTAAAACCATAGCCATTACAACCACAATTCTAGAGATGACACTGCTTCAATAAGAGTGAACAGGCGAATCAATCAGCAAATTAATCAGTGGATCACAGACAATCATTCGGTGACCTGCTGACGTCTGGTGTGTTCGACTGAAAGGTGCAAACATCGCAGTCAAGCAGCAAACTACTACACTACGCATTCCGTTCTCTGGACTACATTATACTACTTGCAAAGCACTGTTCATGGCTTGGTAGCGGGAGATTGAGAACAAATGAAGTGAAGTCAGTCAATCATTCGGTGTTTCACAGTTAACCAATCAATCAGTGTATTACAGTCAATCATTCGGTGAATCACAGTTAACTAATAATTCAGTGTATTACAGTTAATCATTTGGTGAATCACAGTTAACTAATCATTCAGTGTATGAATCACAGTTAACTAATCATTCCGTGTATTACAGTCAATCATTCGGTGAATTACAGTTAACTAATCAATCAGTG
The DNA here is from genome assembly GCA_036924085.1 of Ariolimax columbianus. Taxonomy (NCBI): domain Eukaryota; kingdom Metazoa; phylum Mollusca; class Gastropoda; order Stylommatophora; family Arionidae; genus Ariolimax; species Ariolimax columbianus. Next base: position 39,474,502 of record JAVGWX010000023.1, on the reverse strand, counting down.
TATGCCAGTCAATCATTCGGTGAATCACAGTTAACTAATCAATCAGTGTATGCCAGTCAATCATTTGGTGAATCTCATTTAACTAATCAATCAGTGTATGCCAGTCAATCATTCGGTGAATCTCATTTAACTAATCATTCAGTGTATGCCAGTCAATCATTCGGTGAATCACATTCAACTAATCAATCAGTGTATGTCAGTCAATCATTATGTGTATCACATTCAACTAATCAATCAGTGTATGCTAGTCAATAATTCGGTGAATCACATTTAACTAATCAATCAGTTTATGCCAGTCAATCATTATGTGTATCACATTCAACTAATCAATCAGTGTATGCCAGTCAATCATTCGGTGAATCACATTTAACTAATCAATCAGAGTATGCCGGTCAATTATTCTGTGTATCACATTCAGCCAATTAATCAGTGTATGCCAGTCAATTATTCGGTTTATCACAGCTAACCAATTAATCAGTGTATGGGAGTCAATCATTTAGCGTAACACATTCAGCCAATCAATCAGTGTACGGCAGTCAAACACAATTAGCCATCTAGTGAATAGCAATCAATCAATTATTCACTATGACGCAACTATTCGATCAGCCACAATCATCGAACGTATACGAAAGACAAGCTATTAGTCTGTTAGGCCAATGCGTTGTTTGAACGAGGGGCCATTTAACAATTGTATCCGGGTCGTTCTTGTTTTATTGTTACACACAGGCGCTCTCGCAGCGTTAATCGTTGACAGCTGCCTGGGGTCATCATGGTGAAAACAGAGTGGGTGGTTAATATAATTCGGTTCTAAGAGGAGAAACATAGAGTGAGTGGTTAAGATAATATCGTTCCAAGAGGAGAAAGACAGAGTGGGTGGTTAAGAGCATATGGTTCCAAGAGGAGAAACATAGAGTGGGTGGTTAAGAGCATATGGTTCCAAGAGGAGAAAGACAGAGTGGGTGGTTAAGAGAATATTGTTCCAAGAGGAGAAACATAGAGTGGGTGGTTAAGAGCATATGGTTCCAAGAGGAGAAAGACAGAGTGGGTGGTTAAGAGAATATTGTTCCAAGAGGAGAAACATAGAGTGGATGGTTAAGATAATATGGTTCCAAGAGGAGAAACAAGCATGGATCCAAAATATCGTGGAAATACCCCATGTATTGGGTCGAAAGTCCCAGATATCGCAGAGTAGCTGTAAACTACGACTCAAGGTTCCGAAACTTCAATTTCATGACGACGCAGAATGAAATGGAGACGTGCGTGTATGTGTGTGGTAGTATAGGTCATGTGCGTAGGTTAGGTCTAGTTTAGTCTAGTCTAGGTTGTGTGTGTAGGCCTAGTTTAGTCTAGGTGGTGTGTGTGGGTCTAGTTTAGTCTAGTCTAGGTTGTGTGTGTAGGCCTAGTTTAGTCTAGGTGGTGTGTGTGGGTCTAGTTTAGTCTAGTCTAGGTTGTGTGTAGGCCTAGTTTAGTCTATGTGGTATGTGTGGGTCTAGTTTAGTCTAGTCTAGGTTGTGTGTGTAGGCCTAATTTAGTCTAGGTGGTGTGTGTGGGTCTAGTTTAGTATAGTCTAGGTTGTGCGTGTATGCCTAGTTTAGTCTAGTCTAGGTTGTGTGTGTAGGTATATGTAATCTAGTCTAGGTTGTGTGTGTAAGCCTAATGTAATCTAGTCTAGGTTGTGTGTGAAGGCCTAATGTAGTCTAGCCTAGATGGTGTGTGTAGGTCTAGTCTAGGTGGTGTGTGTACGTCTGGTCTAGTCTAGTCTAGGTGGTGTGTGTGTAAGTCTGGTCTAGTCTAGTCTAGGTGGTGTGTGTGTAAGTCTGGTCTAGTCTAGTCTAGGTGGTGTGTGTGTAAGTCTGGTCTAGTCTAGTCTAGGTGGTGTGTGTGTAAGTCTGGTCTAGTCTAGTCTAGGTGGTGTGTGTAAGTCTGGTCTAGTCTAGTCTAGGTGGTGTGTGTGTAAGTCTGGTCTAGTCTAGGTGGTGTGTGTGTAAGTCTGGTCTAGTCTAGTCTAGGTGGTGTGTGTGTAAGTCTGGTCTAGTCTAGTCTAGGTGGTGTGTGTGTAAGTCTGGTCTAGTCTAGTCTAGGTGGTGTGTGTAAGTCTGGTCTAGTCTAGTCTAGGTGGTGTGTGTGTAAGTCTGGTCTAGTCTAGTCAAAACGATGTCTGTATGGCTGGTCTAGTCTAGTCAAAACGATGTCTGTATGGCTGGTCTAGGCTAGTCTAGGTGTTGTGTGTAAGTCTGGTCTAGTCTAAGTGGTGTGTGTGTAAATCTGGTCTAGTCTAGTCAAAACGATGTCTGTATGGCTGGTCTAGTCTAGTCTAGGTGGTATGTGTAAGTCTGGTCTAGTTTAGTCTAGGTGGTGTGTGTGTAAGTCTGGTCTAGTCTAGTCAAAACGATGTCTGTATGGCTGGTCTAGTCTAGTCTAGGTGGTATGTGTAAGTCTGGTCTAGTTTAGTCTAGGTGGTGTGTGTGTAAGTCTGGTCTAGTCTAGTCAAAACGATGTCTGTATGGCTGGCCTAGGTGGTGTGTGTGTAAGTCTGGTCTAGTCTAGTCAAAACGATGTCTGTATGGCTGGCCTAGGTTGTGTGTGTGTAAGTCTGGTCTAGTCTAGTCAAAACGATGGCTGGTTTAGGCGGTGCTCGTTATCCTTGTGAATAATTATACTAAGACATGTGCCTAGAGTATCTCTAGTTCATTATTTAGTTCTGTTATCTGCTGTCAAATTGGCTTGTTTGGCAAAAACGTCCAGTGGACATTAAATTGCTGTGTTGTGCGGGTCATTCGATCCGATAAGGGTAGTTCTCTGTAATTGTATTTGTATTGTTGTGTTAGACTGAATCTATTGAGTACACTACATACAGTTGGTACTATAGTATGTGTGGTTTTATGCGATTGAATATGTTTTGAAGTGTCTTCTTCTTCGTTAATTCTCCTATCAAGATGCTGGTTTCTCTTACAAAGGACACTGTTCTTTGTAAAGCTGTTTCATCTCCATACAGCTTTTGTCTCATATATGTCTCACGAGGCCAGGATTTTTTCTTTCTTTTCCTGCGTGAGCTTTGCAGGATGTGTTCCTCGGTCATGATATGCTCCCCACACGGGCACCTCTCATCTGTCCCAATCCTAATTTTGTGTTAAAGATGACTCTTGAGTCTGTTATGCCCAGTTCTCAGTCTGAACATGATGACTTGCTCTTCTCTAGTTATGTTTAGCTGTCTTCTTTTCGGAAGACGGAGTGTTGATCAACCCATTTTACCCTGAAGTTGGCTTTAATTATGGTATTGGTCTCATTATATGTGATACTCAGGTCTGTTTGTGGGGATGCTCCTCCACACTTTGCTAGTTTGTCTGCAGCTTCATTGCCTTCAATATTGCAGTGGAATGGGATCCACTGTATGACCAACCTTGGGTGTTCTGCTAAGAGCTGTGTCAGGGAGAATATTCATTGCTCGAGGTTATCATCTGAATGAAACTATTGTGAAAGCCAGATGTAAGCAGCAAGCGGTACATCTCATACAAACAAGATTGATCCCAAACAATGTAATACCTCATTTAAGTTCTCTTGTCAAGTCTGTGGTTGTTCGTGTACCTGCACGGGCGCAAAGAATAGGATCACGTCAGTCAAACAGGGACTTCGTCAATTGTGATGATAGCCGTTGTAGGGGGGGGGGGGGGGAGGGGCTAGCAATATCATAATACTATAGAAACCAACAGGAATACACACACTGCTTTGTCGCAGGGGTGGCATAGTCTCTCCAGTAAGAGAAACGGAGACGAGCGATTTAACAATATAATTGTTGAATTGAGATGTCATTTCAATTGCCAATGATTATCCCGAAGTTACCTCCCAAATGTTCAATGTGAGCGCCTTTTGATATACTACTAATGGCAATGCAGTAATCTAACTCCTTCCAGGGGAGGAAAAACTAACGTCTGGTCAGGCAAAATATTCTGATCAGACATGTTAGTCAGGGTCAGGCAAACATACTGGACAAGAACCTCACCTCGGCTTCCTGGAAATGTACTGTTTTCATGGCAGTGATCCCAGTAGTAGTGAGTGACACGCAGATGAGGTCAAGCATAACAGAACTTCCTGGAGGACCCTGGTCTACATTTACCAACACGCTCGGGATGTGAGGTAAGCTACTGCAACCCGTCACTTAACGTCCTTTTCATGGCGCACGCTCGGGATGTGAGGAAAGCTACTACAACCCGTCACTTAACGTCCTTTTCAGGGCGCACAAAATAGTACGGTAATCCTACTCATTGTGGGCATTCCTAACCAGAAACAGCTCCTTCCAGACGCGTTGTAGTATGTTTTCATCAATAATTATTTGCACTGCAGCATTACCGCTGCAGCTGTGAGAAGGTAACTCCGCGATAACTATTGAGACGGCTATATTATATATGTATGTAAAATTGCATCCTAATTCGACAATTTATGAATCAAATATAGCAAGCTTAACTGCCGAAGACGGATGTGTCGGACGGAAAGGTGCACATATTGCAGTCAAACTGTAAACTAGCGACACAACGGATTCCATTCTCTGGACTACATCCTGCTACTTGCAAAGTCCTGTTCAGTAGCTGGAGATTGAGAACGAACACAGAAGAAGAAGAAGCAAGCTCAAATAGTTCTAGTCATTTTCAAATGCCTTGTAAATGTAATTAAGTTTTCTGAGAGCGTCTGGTTTACGTAGTAGTTAGAGCGTCGGCTTTCGATGGTAAAGTTCCGGGTTCGATCATTTTTATCGGGACACTACGACAAATTCAACTCTCAACTGAACCGACAATGTTAGGGATGGAAAGGCAGCAAGGAAGGCGACTGACCTACCTGCCTAATAAACAAGATGTAGGAGGCTGCATGGTCTAGGGACGCAACGTCCGTTTCAGAATCCCTGCGTTCCCGGTTCGAACAACGCTCGAGTCAAGTTTGGCAGACACGGTCGATTTTTTTCGGCATTATCGCTCGTCCACGTGCGGAGAGTAATTGCAACCTTTCTGTCATGAAACTTATAACAGCCAAACAGGTCGGTGGTTGAATGAAGCGACGTTCTGCGAAGGAGATGCTACTTACATTAAGTGTAATACAATGGCATCTTTAACACTGTATCTCTGACACCTGGTTCTGCTTTAGGACTTGAATTAAAGAATGAACATTGTCAGTCAAGTTCTATACAAAAATAGCCTTTCTTCTGATATAGCTGTTAACAAAGGTAACTTCATTCAGGAATGACCAACGCCTAAAAAACAAGCCCGCAAAATGTAGGACCCAGCAGCCCACATTCGTGGAGATAGCTCATTTGATTGCACGCTAGCTTAGGGGCACAAATTGACGTGCCTTGTCTGCCACGGGCAGTCATATAATTGTCAAGAGGTTGTTGTTGCTTGAATGTTTGCCTCAGTAGTTTCTACTGGCGGAGGCGCGCTCATTCCATCCAAGACTGCAGTTGATTGGGCGATATCAGGACGCATAAACCAGTGCTTGGATGCATGTGTGCGTCTGTATGTACCTATGCTAAGTTTGTGCGCCCTCAGCAGCTAGCCCAACCAAAGTGCAATGGAAGAGCCTCACCATGAGGGTGCGTGTGAAAGTTGTGCAAGAGTGTGGCTGTTGGACAGGGTCAAATGAAACATTTGATTGCACGCTAGCTTAGGGGCACAATGTGACGTGTCTTGTCTGCCACGGGCAGTCATATAAGGGTCAGGAGGTCATTGTTGTGTTTTTTATTTATGCCCTAGCAAGTCAGATGGGAGTTAGAGGTCACAGTTTAGAGGTCACAGTTTTTATTTTATTTATGTCCAATCGTCAAGAAAGAAAAGGGTTAGAGGTCACAGTTCAGTTTTTGATGCCCAGTTAAGTCAAATGGTTAAAGATCAGTTTCAGAAGTATGTCATAGCACGATATAGGAGGGTTAGTGTAACATAGCAGGTTAGAGGGATGGTTTCTCTAGCTAAAAGTTAACATTTTTAATCTGGTCTTGGGGTGCAAACTCAAGGTCAGGTGAAATATACTTATCAAGACCCACATCCTCGTGTGTTTTCCTGGAAACAAATTGTGCTACGTCAGCCTGACCAACGAAGTGGGGATGGACACTGCCATCCTGACAGTGGTGGCCTTCCTGGTTAGGTATAAACAGCGAGGAATGGAACTGGCCACCCCACCTCACATAGGCTGCGTGTTAGTACATGAGGAGGTATCTTCACCCCCGACGGCAATTGTTGCCACGGGGATGACTTTTACCTTTACTATGGTGGGGGTTTTATGGTGGGGGTTCTGTGGTGAAGTGGTTAAGCCGTTGGCCTCGTGATCAGGTGGTGTGAGTTCGACTCCGGACTCCGCCGTCTTTTTCACGGGTGCTTGATGCAGAGTCCCCTGCATCTCGTAGTCGCCCCCTAGTCGTCTTGTCCTTGACTTGCCACTGGGATCGGGCGGCACGAGACGAGAGAGTGAGGATAAAAAGTATCGCAGTTAATCCTTACTAAAAAATAGCGATAGCAAAATATGCCATCATCGTCTACGATGGACGGCGGACATTGCCATTGGTGGAAGTCATTGTCAATCCAACCACATCATCTCGTCCTTTCTAGCTGCCACGGCACTCCAGAAGAAAGGTTAGCCAGTGTCATCATCTGAGAGTTGCTCATCTGCTAGTCGTGTCCCGCTAATGGGGGCAAGGCTGATGTTATTTCTAGCCAGTTCCCTTGCGACCAGGACGGTCTTCCGTTATGGTCTGTCAGCAGCCATATTGTCTATGCGCGTGAACACACACCACGTGGTCTTACCCTTGTCTTATTTATTTGTCAACCGCATGGGCGGGAGCCTCTCCAATCGCGGAATGCTGGTCAGGATGTAGCGAGGCAGGCACTGTTTAGGACACCTCACTAAGACAACTTCACCTACGTTGGCAGTATTCCTTCCGGGGAAACTACCTTTGACTGTGACGTCAGTAACGGAATCTACAAGGGCAGTATGGAAGACTACGTGTGAGATTGGATGGGTCTTGACCTTGATCCACAACTTAAATTCTACCGAGCGGTGAGACGTGGACTGTGTTCAACAGCTATGCTAGCAAAATAAACTGCATCCATACAAGCTGTCTCCATAGATTGTTGAGAATACAGTGACAGGATAGGGTACCAATCACCGATATCATCAAGAAGGCCAAAATGCCGAGCATCTACAAACTGTTGTAGAAGAACCAGATCAGGTGGGCCGGCCACGTCGTGCGCTAACTAATGTATGGTGAACTGAAAGAGGGCTTGTGTCTGATCGGTGGACAAAAGAAGAGCTTCAACGAATCCCTGAATATATATCTGGCACGCTTCTATATCGATGTAAACTCGTGGGAGTACCTCACACAGAACCGTCAGACATGGCGGAGAACCACCATCAGAGGCGCCTCCATTGCCGAGGAACGTGGGGCCTCCGAGACGCAGATAAAACGTACTATGTGAAAAGACAAACCAACTGACACCCACATGTTCAACTCTGATGCATGTGTGGAACGGGGTTATGTGCCAGAATTGGGCTATACAGCCACCTCCGGACTCACCGATGAGGTGCAAAACAACATGGCTGACTGCTGATGGCATTTTCGCTCGCGATGGACGGCTATTAGTATTTATCGAGCTAGGAAGAAGAGATCAAATGACAATATTCAGACTTCAATAGGGTCATTGCAGTCTGAAAAATCATATGTTCAATAAATTAAAAAATTGGACACACAGACATGTGCCCAAGTGGGGTTAACAAACAAACAGTGGAACATGTTCTGCGTGTCTGCCGGCATGTGTCCTAAAAACACTAACCTTTCCTCTCTAACATGTGTCCTAAAAACACTAACCTTTTCTCTCTAACATGTGTCCTAGTAACACTAACCTTTCCTCTCTAACATGTGTCCTAGTAACACTAACCTTTCCTCTCTAACATGTGTCCTAGTGAGACTAACCTTTCCTCTCTAACACGTGTCCTAGTAACACTAACCTTTCCTCTCTAACATGTGTCCTAGTGAGACTAACCTTTCCTCTCTAACACGTGTCCTAGTAACACTAACCTTTCCTCTCTAACATGCGTCCTAGTGAGACTAACCTTTCCTCTCTAACATGCGTCCTAGTGAGACTAACCTTTCCTCTCTAACATGTGTCCTAGTGAGACTAACCTTTCCTCTCTAACATGTGTCCTAGTGAGACTAACCTTTCCTCTCTAACATGTGTCCTAGTAACACTAACCTTTCCTCTCTAACATGCGTCCTAGTGAGACTAACCTTTCCTCTCTAGCACGTGTCCTAGTAACACTAACCTTTCCTCTCTAACATGTGTCCTAGTGAGACTAACCTTGTGTCCATTGAGTTTCTATACTATCATGTAAAGACGCTTACTTTAGTACATGCTAGCAAATGTGCAGTCTTAAAATAATGTACAAGAAGAAGAGAAGACAATTTCTTTAGATTAGCAAATTCTCTGGTGAGATACAAAACGAGAAAAGGCCGGACAGCCTTCTCGTCTATCAACACTGCCCTGAATGGTTGGCAAGGCCAGAACCTACGAACCTCGCTCTGCAATTCTCCTGCGCTCCCTGGGATGTGATATGGTGCTTAGACATGGACACTAACAAAATAACTGGAGGATAAATTGACAGTGACCTTCTCTTGAGAAACGCTTGGTCGGAATCACTCTTTGCAACCAACGTATGCAAGGTCTCAACAATTCTGACATACGACGATTGTCCGTGTGAAAGATGCCGTAATCTATGAAGACAAGGCAAAACATGAATGTGCAGGTCACATGTTACAACGAAACGATGGTTGATGGAACACGGCAACAGTAGTTTGGTACCCCTGAGGTAAGAAGAAACTACGGGGAAGACCTCCAATGCGTGGGTGACTCCCTTGCTGTATGCAATAACATTCGAAACGTCTCTGAAGGAGAGCTTACCATGCACTAGACTTTCGTGACCCAAGACGTGGACAAAGTTGAGACCCGCAGCTAAGCTGAGGAACGGGTCATCAAGATCAAGGCTAAATGTGGCGTTACAGTGGTTGCCAGTCCGTGAAAGTTAGGCGTGGGCAAATGTTCATGCCTGAGCTACCAATCAATTATTCAAAAAAGGGATTTCATCAAGTGGGGAATTGTATAAATAGTAGCCTAGATGCAGCTGTTGGATGCCTGTTCATGTTGGATTAACGGCGTCCAAGATTACAATCGACGGTCGCGGGAAGCTATGTGTAACTAAAATGCGTTACATTCTCAAACATTGTCACCAGTTGCCAGTCCCTTCACTTTCCGCGAGTGATTGAATGAAACGGCTTCCAATTCGCGGATAACACAGAACTATGCAGAAGTGTCTCATCTAAAGCAGAAGTGGGTATATCGAGGTAGGATTTAGTTCAAATTTGGGAATAGTCTCAAGTCAGGTCAGGTCATCCCGTAACCGGCGAGGTCGTTGGGGCAAACATGAAGAAATCCTCACAACCCCACGCCACCCTTCTCTGTCAGAGCCGCTGCCTGTCACTATTCTGGTCTGAGACTGGTCCATTCTTTTATGTTGTCCTCCCATCTCTTTTTGGGACGGCCTCTTCGTCGTCTGCCATGCACCTTGCGGTGTAGGAATGGTCTGCGAGGTGGCAAATCATGAGTAGTCATCCACATGGGTAGATCCAATATGGAACATAATTACAGAATCGGAGAGAACATTATTAGAAAGATTGAAAAGGACTTAGGAGTTTTAATAATTCATACAAATATAGTGAGTGAGCAAGTTTAGGTCACAGTAAAAAAAAGGCAAATGTAACAAAGCAGAACATAAAGTAACAGAACAGACCTCGAGGTGATGAAATCACCTTGGCACAAGAGAGAAGAATATGGCCAGATCAAGAGTTTAACAGTAAAGCAAAATACAGCCCCACAGCCGTCGAGGATAAGGTGCTAGACTTTATTGTATATAGTCTCAGCTCTTTTCGGAAGTGACGTGACCAGTTCACTTCCCAGCTGTCTCTCCTTCTGTGGCAGTAAGACCGGCCCCCATTCGCACTGCATAGATTGGAGCGTGTTGATATCGCAGATCAATCCAAAACATTTGCTACGACAAGCTCACGCTCTATCCATGTAGTGTTTAGCAAATAATTGCATCGACTTAAACACAATAATGGAATAATAAAGCCAAACTGCAGGCACAAACCAGTAGCCGGGTCAATAGACAAATGCAATGACACCGATTAACAGTACCAAAGCGGATTAGACTTAAACACACGTTTTGAACTGGACAGATCGTACTCGTAGATAAATCGGTTAAAGCAACATGTTGCGTATGGTAATCAATATAAATATTAAACAAGACAACCATATATATGTTTGTGAGCATGGCAGCGAGTCATAAAGCCACGTTGGTGAGTGTATAACTCTTTAAATGGAGAGATGAGACAATGTGCGGCCGGGTGATACATACCGGTCAAACTGTGTTAGGACCAGGTGGAACGTACCAGTCAGACGTTGTTAGTCAGAACCAGGTGAAACATACCGGTCAAACTGTGTTAGGACCAGGTGGAACGTACCAGTCAGACGTTGTTAGTCAGGACCAGGTGAAACGTACCGGTCAGACGTTGTTAGTCAGAACCAGGTGAAACATACCGGTCAGACTGTGTTAGTCAGGACCAGGTGAAACGTACCGGTCAGACTGTGTTAGTCAGGACCAGGTGAAACGTACCGGTCAGACTTTCTTAGTCAGGACCAGGTGAAACATACCGGTCAGACGTTGTTAGTCAGGACCAGCTGAAACGTACCGGTCAGACTTTCTTAGTCAGGACCAGGTGAAACGTACCGGTCAGACTGTGTTAGTCAGGACCAGGTGAAACGTACCGGTCAGACGTTGTTAGTCAGAACCAGGTGAAACATACCGGTCAGACTGTGTTAGTCAGGACCAGGTGAAACGTACCGGTCAGACTTTCTTAGTCAGGACCAGGTGAAACGTACCGGTCAGACTGTGTTAGTCAGGACCAGGTAAAACGTACCGGTCAGACTGTGTTAGTCAGGACCAGGTGAAACGTACCGGTCAGACTTTCTTAGTCAGGACCAGGTGAAACGTACCGGTCACACTTTCTTAGCCAGGACCAGGTGAAACGTACTGATCAGAACAAGTTAGTCAGGGTCAAGTGAAACATGCTGATCAGAATATGTTAGTCAGGGTCAAGTGAAACATACTGATCAGAACATGTTAGTCAGGGTCAAGTGAAACATGCTGATCAGAATATGTTAGTCAGGGTCAAGTGAAACATACTGATCAGAACATGTTAGTCAGGGTCAAGTGAAACATGCTGATCAGAACATGTTAGTCAGGGCCAAGTGAAACATGCTGATCATAACATGTTAGTCAGGGTCAAGTGAAACATGCTGATCAGAACATGTTAGTCAGGGTCAAGTAAAACATGCTGATCAGAACATGTTAGTCAGGGTCAAGTGAAACATACTGATCAGAACATGTTAGTCACGGTCAAGTAAAACATGCTGATCAGAACATGTTAGTCACGGTCAAGTGAAACATGCTGATCAGAACATGTTAGTCACGGTCAAGTGAAACATGCTGATCAGAACATGTTAGTCAGGGTCAAGTGAAACATACTGATCAAGACCAAACATCACTTTCAAGCATTTGTCCTTGATAGCAGGCTGTTTGAAGGTAGTCTGACTAACGAGGTTGGAATCGGCTCTGCAATCCCCATTGTAGTCTCGCAGTGTACTACCTCTAGGAGAAACTCGTCTCACCTTCTCAAGTGCGCTGCGGTGGCGAAGAGAGCCACTGTAACCCGCTACCAATGAAAGTACCTAACTCAGGTAATGGTGGAAATAGCAATACTAACATAAACTACGTGTAAGTATGTCATGTCACGTGACATATTCTTTCCAGAACGTAGTCTTCTTGACAGCTGCCCTGGACACATGAAGATTTCTGACAAGACGACCTGCTTTACACACGGACATCTTCGAACTGTCAGTAATGTCCTGACACCATATTTTACATGGAGGACCTCCTCTCCATTCCTCAGACCCCGTGCCTTTAACTCTCTCCTCCCCAAGCCATTGTATCTGTTTATATTACCGATTTGTCTCATCGGGGTGCTATTTGTAAGTCAGTATTGATCTAAAGCTAGTAGTTGCTGTAAAATCTATATTTGATTCCATCTCTGTACAAGTTATTTTCAATAGCCATCTATAACACTTCATTTCGAAAGAAAGTGTCTTTTTTTTTTTTTTTTTTTGCAAATTGACTGTATGTCCATATTTCGCATCTACATGTTCTTTAAAATTTCATTTTTTTGTTCAAATATTTATTACTTACATGAATTCGTTTCTTCTTTTATTTCGACGTGTTTTGGAACAAGCTTAACCTACCCCCTACTGTCCTTATAGGATGTGTCCTATAGTTCTAAGAGAGCCTCAGAAATGGAGACATGTTCTTTTTTTAAAAATTATATGGAAAAAAGTGTGCGGGGGAGGGGGGGGGGGGGGGGGAGAATGGATGTGGTTGAGAAAGAACGTTAGAGAACACTGGCGGTAAAATAATTGAGATGCGAACAAAGAGAGGAGAAGAGACTTAGTTATACATAAAAAAGACAAAGGTAGTTCTAGAGTAGATCTAACTGCTGGTGGAGAATGAAGTGTTGGAGACTAGTATATTAATCAGCAGTTTGTATGGGGTGTGGTGGTCAGATCCCTTCCTCGCCCGCAAGTTAGGTACATATTTACAGATTATCTACTACTGGCTGCAAGAGTTTAACCCCGTACCTTTGCCGTGACAAGCGAGCGCTCTACAACGACAGTAATCAGACACTATGAACATACCGAGAAGAAAAATATATCGGGCAGACAAACAAACAAGTCGCATGCGTGTGCGCAGTACAATAGCAAATGGTGTCCGTATACAAAGCGTGTGCCATCAACAAATAGTGCGGGTTGTTTTTAGTGACGAGAGGGGGGTGGAGTGGGGTAAAAATACATTTTGCAAAATATATTCATAACAAAATGCATCCTGTTTACGGCGACACGTGTTTGTCTCGTAAAGGTGTGTATAACTTGGTTGATACATCTAATCCTAAGGGTATGATTTGTCGGTTACAGCTATATCTCCCTTTTCGACGCGTTTATTGATGTTTCAAGTAGCTTACTGGACGAATACAATCTGGTTCCGCCACGCCAGATGCGCCATCTTGCTCGACTCGTAGTTTGTGTCAAACTCCTGTAACCTTTACATAATAATAACAATGTTCGCGTAGGCGTAAAAGGCCCATTGCGTCGATCGACCACTACCATGTCCAGATGCTGAAGCTGTGTTCAAACGTAGTCTGTCGATCGAAATCCTTACAGACTCCCCAGATGGAGCCGTGTACTCCACAGTCTTGGGATGAGGGCTGCGATGAGTGTGTTAGACCAAAGTTTGTGTCAAGTTTACCGTGTCTGTCCGTGTCAAACTGCCTGTTTTTACGTGAACCTGTAAATCCAGATTGTAATCTATCACAACGACATCACTAAGCTGTCTTTGATCATTTAAATATGGAACACCCCTGATCTGACCATACCGAGTGTCCTCATGAGTGACGCATCGAAGCCTTCAACGCGCACAGCCCAGAGGCAATTCTCGCGATACATTAATATGACCAAGTCAAACACAATGAAGTCACCCGACGGTCAGAACATTCATCATGCTAATTGTCGCCATACTTGGACATGTGACCCACATTGGGGAGAGCTTCCCCGTCAACCAGCCATTAAAGCCGGCCGTGGACGTCACGGATGGGATACGACCCTCTCCATCATGGCCACGCCTCCCCGCACCACCTGGTTATGTCAAATCATAAATAAATCATCTTCAATTCCTGCGTGCAGTCTGGGACTATGCCACTCATCGTGCTCATGGGCAGTTGGCCCGACAAGCCTTTCTCACATAAGCTGCTTACCTATCTACCTACCTACCTACTGTGAAAGTCAAGGATGTCGAATCTCTGATAGTAGTAAATACCAGCAATACTACTAGCATATCTTCTATGTTAGACTGACAGTAACGTTGTAGTACTACAAGAAGAAGCATAATAGGACTATTGTTACTGGTCTGCATGTTGTAAGAGGTGGTTATTGAAGGTTGTGCATGGGGCTGGTAGTTGTTTTTGCTGAATGCCCACAATGAGTAGGTTTACTCTTTTCTGCGCTCCTAAAAAGGACGTTAAGTGATGGGTTGTCGCAGATTTCCTCACATCCCGAGCGTTCTTATGAGGGTGGACCGGCGTCCTGAGGCAGTTGTGCTATGCTTGGCTACGTGTTGATCCCTTCTACGGGAATCATGTCAATCCATTACCTTGTTGGATAGGCTGCTATTAAAACAGCCCGTTTCCAGTGAGGCTGCGGGGGAAGTCATGGCCAGTATGTTTTGCCTGACCCGGACTAAAATGTCTGATCAGCATATTTTGCCTGACCCTGACGCGTATTATTGTATTGTTATTGTCCCCTTCTACACGTTGTTCTGTATGTATCCACAGTTTAGATATCTGGTTAACAAAGGATTTACTTTGTCGAAAACCCGCTCGCTCTTCCCTTAGCTGTTGTATATGGCCTCTATCAATCTTGATAACATACGTCCTGTTTAATATCTTCCCAGGTTATATTCAACATCCGTTTATTATAAGCCAACTTCAGTGTGTGCATATACATGAATAAATTGAGCGACAAGAAAATAAAATACTTTCTGGTTAGGTTAGGTCATTCCGTCACCGGTGAGGTCTTTGAGACAACAATGAAGACAGCCCTAGGACACCCCTCTCTGTCGGTGGCCGCTGCATGTGCCTCCTCTGGTAGGATATTGGTCCACTCTTTTATGTTATCCTCCCACCTCGTGTTATGACATCTTCGTCGTTCGCATCTTTCCGTGCAGGATCAAATTTGCAAGACTGTTTGACGTGTGGCGGTACCAAGTGAGTTTCCTCCCTATGGCCGTTACCAAGAAGTCTTCAAAAGGCTATTTTGCTGTTGTAATTCCTTCTCGCATGTCATCATTAGTAAGTCGGTCTTTGTATGTGACGTTTAGTAGTCTTCTGAAACATCTCATCTCCAAGACCTGTATCCTGCACTGTAATTGTCAATGTCTCACAATCATAGAGAAATATTTATAGGACCAATGTATGCATCAATCTGACCTGCGTACGTATGGCTAACCGTTTTTCTTGCCAGATTGTGTTGAGCCGTGCAAGCGCCGCTTTTGTCTTTGCTATTCTAGCCAACACCTTACATTTTGAGTCTCTATTACTGACAATCGGACCCAGATATTTAAAACGGTCGACCACTTCGAGTTTCTAGCCATTAACATTTTACCCACTGTTGAAGTGATATGTACTAAATATAAAATGAACTCAAATCAATACAAAGCCACATACAATTATTTCCCTATCTCTTCGACTCCTAGACGCTATCGATTTTAGGGCCCACCCCTTAATTTGGGTACATAGAACGCAACAAATGAAACGCTGCCGTTATAAGAAATATAATCACCACACATTTTTTTTTTGTTGCTTTATTTCTCTAATCCCCAAGGCGGTGTGCGTTGCACTGTTGTTTTTATTTTGCGCCTGTCGGCCCAGTGTATCCGACTTCAGCATTCATTTTATGTAAGGGCCTGCTTCCTCCTGCATTTTCTAAGGGTTTGTTTCCCAGGGGTAACGGCCGGTGATGTGATGGGGATCGAACTCAGCACCTTCGGGTTGTGAGCCATGCCACTTAACCACTAGGCCACGCCGCCCCCTATCACCACACATAACAAAGTAATAATATCAATCAATTTACTAATAACAGATTATTAATTATGTGGTACGTCACTTCCTTCGAAATCAACATCAGCGTCAACAGTCAATTCTTATCAACAGCTTGCCGAGTCGTTCATATCCCATAACACCTGACGTGGTTCTCTGAGCCATAGCTTGCTGAGTCGTGCATACCCCATAACACCTGAGATGGTTCTCTGAGCCACAGCTTGCTGACTCGTTCATATCCCATAACACCTGACGTGGTTCTCTGAGCCATAGCTTGCTGAGTCGTGCATACCCCATAACACCTTAGATGGTTTTCTGAGCCATAGAAAATGTTGCACAAAAACATGGGATTGCCACTTCCTCAATGGGAACATTGCCTTCACTAATGCCCTGAGGCTCCATTTCCATGTTCTTCTGCATTAACACAATAATTGTTCTTGTGAATGCAGCTTCGTATCACAATCTTCCTGGCAACATTTTGAGCAGCAGTGAAGGACGAACATGAACAGAGCTTGAACGAAGCGACAATATTATAATAGGACGAACATGAACAGAGCTTTAACGAAATATTAAAGGCCGAACATGAACAGAGCATGAACGAAGCGACAATATTATAAAAGGCCGAACATGAACGGAGCATGAACGAAGCGACAATATTATAATAGGACGAACATGAACGGAGTTTGAACGAAGCGACAATATTATAAAAGGACGAACATGACAAGTTCTACTACCAAATTATTGGCACGCGTTAGGGAAGACAATACCGCCTGGCGTCCCATCCTCCATACCTGAGACAACTTGTTTTTGGCGGCGATTATCAGACGCAGCCCATGTTCTGGGACGTTTAAACGGGTATCGGTATCGTAATATCATTAACAAATAAATGAGGAGTTTCGAATACCATAATCTGTACATATCACCATTTTGTTATTAAGGTTGTAAATTGTTTCAGACCGCAACAAGGTTGAGAATGGATTTTGTTAATCATTGTAAAATATTTCTAATGGTTCTACTGACACTAGACCACATAACAACGTGTTGCAATCTGATCGAGAAGGCACGAGACCAGCTGATACTCACATTTATTGACTACGAAAAGGCGTTCGGGTCAGATGAAACATAATTTGTGTAGAAAGCGCTGGGCGAGCAACCAAATACTACATAGAAATACTTTTTAAAAAAGCTACGAAGGATGCGCCACAATCATTCACCCATTCACGGAACCCATCATTATCACAACCGAGATGGGAGTACGGCAGGGAGTACGGCAGGGAGTACAGCAGGGAGTACGGCAGGGAGACATAATCTCGTCAAACCTATTCTCTGCATGCCTAAAATCGACGATGAGGCACTGCGACTGGCACAACGACGCATCAAAATCGATGAAAGACGACTAAACCACCTCAGATTCGCAGACGACGACGTCCTCATCATAGAGACGCCTCTGTAAGCGACAGAGATGCTGCGGTCACTAGACACAGAAGGCAGGAAAGCAGGTCTAGCTATAAAACCTAGTGAAAACCAGAGATTTGCGCAAACCCCATACTCTTGACTGGAACGCCTACATAAGACGGTGGTGAATATGGCTACATGGGAAGGCTCCTCAACATGGAGAACAACAACCCTGAGATCGCCAGACGGATACCCTCGTGTTGGACGGCCTTCAACTCCATTATTACAGCCAAATACGCCACAAAAGACACCACACTATCTTAGACTCGGTAGTATTTGAAGAGTTCTGCTATGGTAATGAAACCTGATCCCTTACAAGAGCAGCAGAGAACCAGCTGGGAATAGCACACGCATCTCTTGAAAGACGCATCATGGGCATAACTCTCAGACAACAGCGACATCCGGAGAATGTCACAAATCAAGTATGTCATATAGTAAACCATTCGAAAGACCGCTGGGCTGGCCATATTGCTAAAAGACAATGTTTACAGCGCATAGATACTCACATAAACAATGTTTACAGCGCATATATACTCACATAAACAATGTTTACAGCGCATAGATACTCACATAAACAATGTTTACTGTGCATAGATACTCACATAAACAATGTTTACAGCGCATAGATACTCACATAAACAATGTTTACAGCGCATAGATACTCACATAAACAATGTTTACATCGCATAGATAGTCACATAAACAATGTTTACAGCGCATAGATACTGACATAAATAATGTTTACAGCGCATATGTACTGACATAAACAATGTTTACAGCGCATAGATACTGACATGAACAATAATGAAATAGAATCAATGAAACAGAAGAACATCAATTACTTACTATTCAATGATTATATTGACAACCGACAATCTCTCTAACGTACCTTGATTGACAAATATTAACCTAACTAGGAATTCCCTGAAAGCCGACAATTACTTCAAAGGGTCCTGCTCTGTAAAAGGGTTGAGAAAATCCGGTCTAGGCCTGCGTGCTCCGGCACAACAGGATTATGTGTGAAGGTTATATCATTCAGGCTGGCTGGCCGTCTCCACGTGGAAAACGTAACTACGTCCATGTATAGGAAAGATGAATGACGTTTTCAGTGGCTTAAACCCACGTAAATCGCTAAAGCAGAGATAAGAAATATGGTATGGTGGGATACTGTAAAGCAGTGATTCCCAAGAGTCGGTCCTAGAACCGCTGCTAGTCCGCAGAAATTACCTGCCGGTACGCAAGAAAGGAAATTGCTACTGAAACACTAATCTATAAACTGCTCGAATTCTGGTTTTGGAATATTCATGTTATAAAATCTGCTTTAACAAATAATAGACAAATTACTAAATAAATAATGGAATTTGTTTTCTGTCTGATCGGTCCGCGAAAAATTGTTACTATTTTCACTGGTCCGTGGATATTTGTTTCCTTTTTTGACTGATTCGCAAAAAAAATTTTCGAATGTTCACTGGTCTGTGAAACTGTTTCCTATTTTCACTGGTCCGTGAAACTTTGTTTCCTATTTTCACTGGTCCGTGAAACTTTGTTTCCTATTTTCACTGGTCCGTGAAACTTTGTTTCCTATTTTCACTGGTCCGTGAAACTTTGTTTCCTATTTTCACTGGTCCGTGAAACTTTGTTTCCTATTTTCACTGGTCCGTGAAACTTTGTTTCCTATTTTCACTGGGCCGCGAACAATTTGTCTTGTTTTGGTCGGTCTGTAAACAATTGTGTTCCTATTTACACCTTCCGCGAACAATTGTTTCTTATGTTCACCGGTCTGTAAACAATTGTGTTCCTATTTACACCTTCCGCGAACAATTGTTTCTTATGTTCACCGGTCTGTAAACAATTGTGTTCCTATTTACACCTTCCGCGAACAATTGTTTCTTATGTTCACCGGTCTGTAAACAATTGTGTTCCTATTTACACCTTCCGCGAACAATTTGTTTCCTATTGTAGCAGATCCCACTGTTTGCCCTAGGGTTATTCTAACTTAGAACATTATGATACTCATCCACATCATTCCTGACCACACACTGCAAATAATATTGCACACAGCAGGTGGCATATTTATTATATAATACTCATACCAGAAAAATGAGTAGTGAAATTACATACACAATACAATACATATCATCTTAACTAAGTATTTCTATATTATATATATGTAAATATTAACTAAAGCGGAAATTTTAAGCATAAGCCATTGATTGAATTCCCAACTATCTAAAACCCAGTTCTATTGCCGCACTCACGTCACACATACATCTATTTAACTGCATCCTCAACACACCTTATTAAAAACTCTTCCTCACTCAGATCCCCTCAGGCGGGCGATCTGGACATACCTCGTTCACAATATGTCCTGCTTACAACATACGTTCAGAGTATATATTAATACAAAACACACACCTATTTGAGCGATCCTGTTCTATCACTAACATTCGTACAACAGTCTATCAATCGCTCCTCTATCAAATCGGTGAGCTAACCTGACTCATATCTACATTCACTCTCTCGCTCTCCTCCCCTCTCCATCTAGCCTCCTGAGCTAAACTTTGTCTCGTGTTATATACTCTCCAGCAGTATCAGAGCTGACCAATGGATCTCATGGGGATGGCTCAATTCAGTCGTTATTGGAACGAAATACTTTGCACACTTGTCACTCATCTATAGCAGCAAGCTCCGCTGCCATCCCGTCTGTCACTCATTCTCCCACTACCCAAATCGGAACGCCAGTGGTCAGCTCCTACCTGTCCACATTCTTTGCCCCAACTCTGTTTCCCTTTGTTGAGACGGTGAGTGACCTTGACACGCATTCACGTACCTTTGTTATCAGCAACCACATCACCCCTGCCCTAAACTCTCTTGCTCCGGCGGGAACTGTTTCACAATTTTCACCGGTCCGTGAAAAGTTTGTTCTTATTTACACCTTCCGCGAACAATTGTTTCCTATGTTCACCGGTCCGCGACGTTTCTTTTTCTATTTGACGTGTCCGTGAACAATTGTTTCCTATTTTCATCGGTATGCGAACCATTTTTCTTATTTTGCCGGGTCCGCGATCAATTTTTTCTGCTTTCGCCGGCCCCCGAGTGTAAAAAAGGTTGGGAAACTCTGCTATAAAATGTATAAATATGGATGTTTATAATGGGTTTGTGATTGTGTGTCTGAGTCTGCTGCTTAAAAGTACGAGGGAAAACCGTCTGCTGACTGCACGAGCGATCGTGAGGCGGACTACGAACACTGGACCTCTGTGTGAGTCGTGATACAGTGACGGCTAATCGAGTCACCTGTGTTTACAGTACAGGTGCATTTTCTTGTGCATATTCTTTCGTTGTTAGTATGTGATAGTGGAGAAACGTAGAAATAAGATGGATACAAATTGGAAAGTCGGGAGGAAATACATACGGCAGTGAACATGTTCGGGAGATTGTGGGGATGGAGGCAGAAGAGAGAGGTATAAAGGAAGAGTAAGAACGAGAGGGATTAAAAGATAAAGTTAAGAGTAAAGATAAGGAGATAGGTGGATGAGTAAATATAAGGGAAAGAGAGATAGTGAGAAAATAGATAATTAAGTGATTAAAGATATATTTATAGTGACATCATGTGGGTCCCGAGTGATTTTTGGGGTCTTTGTGTATGACGAGGACAAGAATAGCACCACTGCCTCACAGAGAACATGTCGTAAGAGGCGATTAACTGTGTGACATGGTATAACACCGGACTTAGTTACGTGGTTTGTTTAGAGCAGCATAGATGACGCCTAATAGACTGCGTGTCTACTTTGCTTTAATGTTTAAGTCTGTTAAAATGGATTCACACCTCGGTAAATCACCCTCCGTAAGCGCTTGTTCTAACGCAGCGAAGACCAAGCTGCTCGAGGCTAGCCTGCTAGGCAGGAAACCCTTCTCCAGGCTACATCCAATTCATTCCAGAGCTGGGACATGCACAGAGGCATCTGCCCCTGTAGGAGCACAAGATCGACTAAGAAAAGTCGATTAGGTGAGAAAGACAGACATAAATGGGGAAGAGATTGTGAGATAGAAAAGTTAAGAGAAGGAAGAGATAGGGAGTGAAGTATCAAGATGAAGAGATATTTAAAGAAATAGATATACCGTAAGTAGGAAAGATTAAGGCGTGGAGTGTAAGAGAGAGGAGGGTTGGGGAAAGGGGTAAAGTAAGAAAGATGCACGAGGAACAGATAATGAGATTGACAACTTTGATAACAGATTACAAATATATAGGCACTTACATGTCAATTAAGATCGAAGATGGAAAATAGTGAATGAGTTGACAGCAGGCAGCGAAAATGAACAAATGAAGGCATTATTCCGTCTCCAAGCGGTGGCCATTTTAACAGGATGCACTTGTGCAGTATAGATAAGAGACTCTGGATCGCAGTAGGAAGATAAACTCTGCATTCAAAAACGCCAGCTGAAATTGAATGTGTCGGGCCCAAAATGAGCAGATAACGCAGTCTGTTGTACACTACGACACGAAGTCCTCTTCAAAACGAACGCGGTTGAAGAAGAAATGTAAATGAACACAAGACGATTACAATAAGATAAGCAGACAAGAGCACACTGTCGTGTTGCGCATCGAAACAGGACACATTCGTCTGTTCCGCTAGATGTACACATAGTTGAAGATGGCAACTACGTCGCGTGTACATGTGGACAGGAAACCTAGACTGCACATCACGTACTATTGAACTTCTCTGAATAACCCATAGGAATAACACTGGAAGAGAAACTACGAGGCGTGTTCAAATGAAACCGGACCAAACTGCAACAAGTGAACATACGTACGATGCGCATGATGACGTGACTTCTGGTGTAAACATCATATACCAACCGTCAAGTTTGTCAAATTTCATTATCCTCCGACTCATAGTTTCCTCAGCAGACCGTTGAAAACACGGGGGGTGTGATACAGAATCTGTCCGAGTTGATCAGCGACCGGTGATTCGATTTCGAGCAGCTGAAGTATGCCGAACAGTTGACATTCATCGCAAAATGCAGGCAATGTATGGTGACAACGGTGTATCGAAGACAACAATGACGAATTGGACAACGATGTTTAAAGAAAGACGTGAGTTAACGAAAGATCTTCCGAGACCAGGTCAGGTGCATATTGTTGCGTTATATCGCGTCCTTCTTTAAACATGGTTGTCAAGTGTATTGTGGATGTCTTTAGCCATCATGTAGCATGCCCCTAACAGAACGTTGCTCCCATCACAGCCCGTCTGAAAGAAACTCGATTTCTTGCCAAATCTCCAGCATGCTCTAGGGTAATGCCCAAGCAATCCCTGACATCTTCGTACCATCACCTTATTGGCCTGCCTCCGTTTATCTTGTACGGCACCATATCTTCCATTACCGTTCTATTAAGACCGCTGTGTCTTTTGATGCGGCCAACGTATTTCAATATTCTGTTCATGTTGAAATTTATGAACCAGTTCTCCTCTATGTCCAACTCAAATGCCTGCATTCTTCTTTTTTTTCGGTCCACGGTGATCTGCGCTGGTCATCATCCTCACTCTCTGGTCCAGAGCTACTTTGGTCCAGTGGCAAGACATAAGTCAGGACGACAGGAGGTTACTCAGGATGCAGGCGCTCCGGTCCCACCTACTTTTAGACCAGAGATCGCTTGAAACCTGCGGATTCCTCACAACTTCCGTTCAACACTTTGAGAGGCGAGTCCCTTACCTCTCAACCATAGCGACGTCTTCAGATATATTCAAAATGGCGCCGGAGTAGGTATGATGAAGAAAAATAATCCCTACATTTGCCGAGGCGGCTTGATGGCCAATGGTTTAACACTGTGAAGTTGCAAACCCTACGCACATCCACTGGCGAACTGGGTCTAAAAATATTGGTTGCCAGGAGACAAAGTCCATTAACATTGTTAACACACTGTCTAATGTTTAAGGGGGCCCAGCTGTCATCGGGCAAGCTGACACATATGACCAGTCTACCACTACGCACAAGCCTCTTTATTAGCCTTTTACGACATGCTTAGAAGGTCGCTGTGGGATAATCGTGTTAAACCGGATGCCACTCGGCATCTAAG
This sequence comes from Ariolimax columbianus, assembly GCA_036924085.1. Lineage (NCBI taxonomy): Eukaryota > Metazoa > Mollusca > Gastropoda > Stylommatophora > Arionidae > Ariolimax > Ariolimax columbianus. The sequence goes on along the minus strand of JAVGWX010000023.1, from coordinate 39,451,187 downwards.
AACTATCACCAAGTAGAGAAAACAACGGCGAAGACCAATATGATTATCACGCTCGTAAAACATAAGCAACAGGCAACATTATTAAAACAAATCAAGCAAGGCAATCAGAAATGGAACAATGGACGTATGGTGTCTTTATTTCAAACGGTGCGTATACATCACGTGAAGGCAAGTGGATAGTTTCCGGATTGTCTATGACGCCGATGTCTTATCATGCGTTATACTCGTCTACAGTACTCAACATATACATGCATTTTAAATTGTTGTCGACTGTTTGTTTGTCAGCTGGCCGGCCTCAAAGCTCCCCATTGTTGACCTAGAAAATATTGACACAGGTGATAAAGGTACTCTGATACTGGTCGCTGAGCAGGTGTCGGACCTAATTGAACTAGGTTTCAGCTACAATGGAAGGTGTGGTTGATGTGTTCAGGGTTTCGCTGATTTACCTTCCGTAACTGTAAGTCGGGTACACATATTATCGGGACCGTCTGATCAGCATTCAGAGCGTTTTCTTGACTTGTCAAAGGCACGGGTTCAGTATCTTTTATCGATCAAGTCGATCCAGCTGTAAATAGAAAAAAATCCGGTAGTAGTGTCCATTTGGGCCCATCTTTACATGTGAACATAGTGATAGAGCCACCGACACGCTCCTGTCGACCCAGTTTTAAATGAGTGTCTGGTTGACTGCTAGGTAACTAACCGCCTTACCTCTATTACTCATTAGACCAGGTGAGAAGACATATGTCTATATATACCCGTGGATGGAAAGAGGAGACTAGCTTCCTGTCGGACAAAACATACTGATCAGACTTTACAGGGTCAGGCAAAACATACTGATCGGACATGTTAGTCTGGGTCAGGCAAAACATACTGATCGGACATGTTAGTCTGGGTCAGGCAAAACATACTGATCGGACATGTTAGTCTGGGTCAGGCAAAACATACTGATCGGTCATGTTAGTCAGGGTCAGATAATACATACTGATAGGATACGTTAGTCATGGTCACATAAAACATACTGATCAGACGTCTTAGGGTCAGGCAAAATACTGAAGGTTGTGTTAGTCAGAGTCAGGTAAAACAAACTTATTGGACATGTTAGTCAGGGCCAGGTAAAACAAACTTATCGGACGTGTTAGTCAGAGTCAGGTAAAACAAACTTATCGGACGTGTTAGTTATGGTCAGGTAAAACAAACTTATCAACGTGTTAGTCAGTCAGGTAAAACATATTGATCAGACTACGTTAGTTAGGGCTATGGTCGAGGGGTAAGGTACTCGCCGCTCAAAGCGATGAACGGAAACGGCGTGGGTTCAAGCCAAGCAGGTTTCAAGCGACACCTGGTCTCAAATAAGGTGGAACCGGAGTGCCTGCATTCTGAATTACTTTTGTTGTTGTTGCTTAGATGTTTGCCTCACTAGTTTCTACTGGCGGAAGCGCGCCCATTCCAACCCAAACCGTAGTCCATTGGGCGATATCAGGACGCATAAACCAGTGCTTGGATGCATGTGTGTGTCTGTATGTACTTAGGCTAAGTTTGTGCGCCATCAGAAGCTAGCCCAACCAAAGTGCAATGGAAGGGCCTCAACCTGAGGGCGCGCATGAAATTTGTGCAAGAGTCTGACTGTTAGACAGAGTCAAATAAGTGAGAATGAGAAAAGTTTCTGTCATCAATACCTTCAGTCGTCTTGACTTATATAGCCTCAGGCCAAATGTAGTTCGGCCCGTTGGTGGTCAGCGCAGCCTCTTCGTCGCCATAATCGAAATACATCACCAAGACAAAACTGTCTGGTGGTGTCCTCATCTTCGCTTGCGATCGGCAACTAACCTTTTTTAAACATTCCGATCGGTTTATTTTAGTCAGGGTCAGGTGAAACATATGATCAGACTATATTAGTCAGGGTAAGGTGAACCATACCGATCAGATTATTTTAGTCTATGATCATACAATCTATTCCTAAATGCATCAACTGTCTCTGTCTCTACTACTTCCTGTGGCAATGCATTCCAAGCATTCACCACTCTCTGGCTAAACAAATATTTCCTAATATCTAACCTGGACCTTGCCTTAGCTAATTTGTGTCTGTGCCCTCTTGGTCTCATTAGTGGTTGCATTTTGAAAAAAACTTGTTATAGTCTAATTTAACCTTTCCTGTGATTATCTTATAAACCTGTATTGTCACCTCGGATTCGTCTCTTTTCAAGGCAATTTCTGTCTTTCCTCGTAACTGTAATCCCACTATCAGTTTTGTCTTTTTTCTCTATATCATTTCCAGTATGTTCATATATCATCTATGATAAGGACCCCACACCTGTACATAAATCTAGGTCTAACTAATGCTTTACACAGTTTGACTATCACTTCCTTACTCATATGTTCAATATTTCTTTTTATTATACCTAGCATTGCATTTGGCTTATTTACTGCTACCTGGACTTGCATACTCTACCTGTATGCTCTATTATAACTCCTGGGTCGATTTTTCTTATCTATTATTATAATATTGTTCGCGCACATTTTGTAATTATGTTCCATATTAGATCTAGCCTAATGGATGACTGTACTTTATCTATATTAAACTCCATTTGCCATCTCACAGACCAATCTCGAATTGTATCTAAACCCGACCTCAATATATCTACCTCTGCTATAGATGAGACACTCCTACATAGTTTTGTGTTGTCCGCAAATTTTCTAATCATGGATCCTATGTCAATGTCCAAATCGTTTATATATATATATCAAAAACAATATTGGTCCCAAAGCTGAGCCCCGTGGCACTCCACTTTTTACTTCACGCCACTCAGAGTACTTCTTATTTATGCCCACTTTCTGCCTTCTTCCCGTTAACCAACTTTCAATCCATTCGGCAACTTTCTCACTTTTTAAATAATCTTCGATGAGGTACTTATCAAAAGCCTTTGCAAAATCTAGATAAATAACATTCATTGGTTCCCCCTTATCTATCATTTTAGTAACCTCATCCATTAATTCAAATAGATTTGTTTAGCACGATCTCACTCTAGTAAACCCATGCTGACTATTTCTGATTAGATTTAACCTGTCTAGATACATTACATTATTTTCTTTGATTATTGATTCCAACATTTTACAGACTATGCTCGTTAAACTCACCGGTCTATAATTTCCTGGATCTGATTTCTTTCCCTTTTTGAATAAGGGGATCACTCCTGCATCTTTCCAATCCCGTGGAACAATCCCTTTTGCAAGTGATTGAGAACATAATATAGCCAATGGTTTTGTTAGTTAGTCTCTAATTTCAAATATCATTTTTGGATGGATACCATCGTGACGTGGACATTTATTCACTTTTATTCCCTCCAATTTTTTTTAAAACCATTTCCTCCGTAATACATATTAATTTTAAAATCCACTATATCCATTTCACATTTGAAAATATCTATAAGCTCTGGGATCTTGGAGCAGTCTTCTTTTGTATAGACTGCGTCAAAGTATTGATTTAGTAGATTGGCTGATCTATGACAGCGCATACCTTGTCGTTCGTTCTTTGTTTATTACTAACATTTGAAAAGAAAATTTTACTATCAGTCTTGATCCTTTTAGTAAGTTTTTTTTTCCTTGTTTGCTGCTTTTATTCACTTTCTGAGATATATTTTGCTTGTCCAAATATTTTAAACATATTTCTTTAAATGTATCTACCTTTATGAAATATTGTCTATGCTTTATGTTTAGCTCTTCTACATATAACTACAAATCTCGCTATCCACTTTTTACGCTTGGGGTCTACCTCCCTACATGGAACACATTCCACTTTTAGCTTTTCTAGAACTGTTTTAAGACTCTCCCACTCTTGTTCAATATCTATTCTTCCGACAATATCTTTCCAGATTATGTGGCTCGCTGCCTCTTTCATCTTCTGAACATCTGCCGTAGAATAGCAGTATGTTCGCCTGTATAAGTTTACTTCTTTCCCTGCTATACTTCTTCTTCATCATCATCTTCTTCGTATGCTGTCAGACATCAACCTTTATTTTTTCGAAAAAGGCAGCGCTCATCCTGAGGCTGTCGACACTGCCATATAGCTTGTCTAGTGTTGCCACTGGTGATGGCCACATCTGCTCTCTCTGATCCTTGTATGTCGGGCAGTTTTGCAGCAAATGCTCAGCGGTCATTTTCCCGTTACCACACGGGCATTCGTCAGTGCCACATATCTTCAACTTGTTGAATAGGTGGTACCTCAGTCTATTGTGGCCAGTGCGAAGTCTGAAGACAACGACCTTCTCTCTTCTGTTCAACTGGTAATAGGCATCGTTTTTTGTGTATCCACTATGTTCGGTTTCCCATTTGGTCATGTATCTAGCTCTAATAAGCCGTTTCCTTGCTATACGATTTCAACGGATGATCTGATGGTCACTTGAGAACCGAGGAGACGACTGCCTTTACCTCCTGACTACAGCTACGCAATCTATAGTTTATTACGATTGTTTTAACTGGTGGACCGTAGACGTGCATAATAACCTTGGAGATGGTCGGAATACTTTTAGTTAGAATTGTGGGGGACGGAATAATGCAGAAGTAAGGTACGGACATTAGCAGATACACGAGTGATGTAGTGACCATTTATAAGAATAAACGTGGGTAGTGACATTCCGAGTGGTCTGTCGGGGTCTTCGTGCATAACAAAGACAAAAATAGCACCACTGCCCCCACATAAAGAATGTTATAAAAGGCTACTAACTGTATGACATGGCATAACACCGGGCTTGGTTATATGGTTTGTTAAGAGCCGCATAGATGGTGCCTAACAGGCTGCAGGTCTGCTTGGCTCTAGTGTTTGAGTCAATTAAGATGAAATCGCACATCGGTTAACCACCCTCGGTAAGCGCTTGTTCCAACGCAGAGGAGTGTTAAGCTGCTCGAGGCTAGTCCGCTAAGCAGGAAATCCTTCTCCCGGCTACATCCAGCTCATACCAGAATTGGGACCTGCGCAGGGGCATCTGTCCCTGTAGAAGTACAGGTCAACTTAGACGTGTCACTTTTAAGGGAGAAAGGAAATTCTGAAATGGAGCTCTGATGTATTAATGGTCAGACCAAACAAGCTGGCATATGCATTGTCCACGCAGTAGAGACTTTGGGACTACGTGAGTAGTTCTCGACTGCAGCAGCTAAAGTAGACGGAGTATTCATTAAGGAGGCTGATAAAACGTGGTGTTGGAGAGATTCCAATCAGATTTGACAGGAATTCTAAAGGTTGTACTTACCTTACTTCGCTGTCTTAACTTTATAAGCGGTGTTCTTCAGTGCAGCCAGACAATACTCAAGTGGTTTCGGAATATCGATAAAATCAAAGGCTTGCACTAAAACTGCTTTGGTCGACCCGATTCACTGACTCGAGTAGGTAATTGTCGAACGTCGATGTGTCTCCGACTGGTCGAAGACTTGTTCGTTGACAGAAGGGTGAGCAAAGCCCTATGTCAGAAACAAAGGTGTAGACATACACCCCCATTGCACGAATTCAAGAAGATTGAAGCTGCCAGAAAGTCAGACAGGAGATGATAAACAAGACTCCAGAATTTTGTTAGATATCAGATGACGTTTTTTGCACAGCAAGAACTTGATCATAATCAAGGATCAGTTGCTAAACGTGGTGATAATTGTGGAATAAGGAGGCATAAATATAAAGGGTGGGAAAAGTACTTGGTGTTTGTGCTGAACGAGGTAGTTGAAACCTATACTGTCGACCTACTTCTGCACAGTCATCTACGTTTTCTTTTAAATCAGTTCTAAGAGTCTTTGTTTCATTTCTGCGGAAAATGTATATCGTCCTCTTTTTTAACATGCGATCAAATTACAATCAAAAAACTAAACTGCACTTAAATAACGTTTGAAATACACTTCAAGAGCTTGGAATGTAACACTCTTATTCAGGGAAGGCCGGACTATTTTGTGGCTTGTTGACTGTAAGGATAATGTAGCGCCGTAATGACCGTCTTCTAGCTACCAGTTGACCTGATTCCTACGCTGTTAGGCTGGACGCAATCAGCCTTCATTTTCAACAGTAACTGGTAAATTCACTTTGCTGCTTCGCGCGTTTGCTAACATGTCACTGCGCTTAAACAAAAATAGTCTTTACAATTTATTATTTATTTCACATGCAATGGGATGTCTTCTTTAATTCTTCAAAATCTTTTGGGATAGCTCAACCTATCCTGTCTACTTTAACGCTTCGCTACTGTCAAGGATAGAGCTGGGTTTAGAACCAGTGAAGCCATATGGCTAGTTGTCAATTCCTTCTGATAAGAGATCAAAGACAGCGACGTATTAGACTGTAAATTGTGTGATCCTATAACGTTATAAAAAAAAAAAATAATCATTGTATTTTTGTGAATGAATAGGATTTCGTCTTTCATTTATGTTTTTTTTTTGTGCACGAGGTGAAATATTTAGGTCTAATGGATAAACATCTGTTATACGTCACAATAACAATTAACCCGTGTCCATAAGAGCTAGTTGAGTGGGTCTGGCAAATACTGATCAGACTATGTTAGGGTCAGACGAAACAGGCTGAATAGACTGTTAGTCAAGTTCAGGCGAAACACACTGACCAAGACCCCCCCCCCCCCCCACCTCACTTTCAAAGAGTTCTTCATGGGAGCGGTCTGTTTCGTGTCAGTCTGGCTGACGAGGTGGGTGTTGTGATCTCCGTAACAGTAAGCTTACTGAGGAGCGTCTCATTGCACTATAGCTTAACTCATGTACGAGTGGTGTTAGCGATAACAACACACCGATGAAAAGCTGTGATATTGAATTGGGTATTTGCCAATAAGGCTGTTGCTGTCAAGTTTCGATTGTTCCTGTGAAGTTAAGCTGTCCCCTCGTAGTCCACCCAGGGAACTTAACGAGCTTAAGCGAAGACAAGTGGGATGAATGGATTTCTCCACAGCTTAAACAGCTGAGTGGCTTGTTACGTGACAAAGACGGTGCTAAAAACTTTCCCATCCACGACAGGCCATAACTCCCTTTGGTCCTTCCTAGTCTCCCGTTCTTGGAGGCAGTAAGAGTGGCAAGACAAATTATAATTACATTATTTTTTTATGAAAAAAAGAAAATCAAAATGAGAGAGATCGTTTCCTGTTACGGTAAAAAGTTGACTTTAAGGAACGTGGAAGCGCACTAACACTGGCTAGTTTCACCATTGGCGCAGTTTTTCTAATTATTCGCTCTTACCAACTAAGAGCCCAGAGGCCCTCAAACAACCTGCCCACTTCGCCCTTTTCATCTTGGTCATCAACCCCCTCAAAGCAATTTGGTTCTGTGCTATCTTCTCAAGTCTTTTTAACTTCTGCTTGTTTTTCCTTGCATCCATTTATATGGTTCTTCTCCGTGTCTTTTTTGCTTTTCGTCTCACCCTCGCAAAGTGCCGTCTCCTCGTCTTCTTTGCTTTTCGTCTCACCCTCGCAAAGTGCCGTCTCCTTGTCTTCTTTGCATCTCGTCTCACCCTCGCAAAGTGCCGTCTCCTCTGCTTTTCGTCTCATCCTCGCAGGATGACAATAATGGATTTCCAGATGTCTATGTCACGTGCAAGGTTGGTACACTCAGTCAAACTGTGTCCTGGCAACTACTTGATGTTGTCTGTCCATCTGTAGCGCCCCCCTCCCCCCCCCCCCCCCCACAACTACCAGCAGACTGTCGTGTATGCTGAACATGCGCAAGCTCACAATCAATGTCAGTGTTGTTGTTGTGTGTGTGTGTGTGTTAAAGCTATGCCATTTCTTAACATTGAGTCTGATCGTCCGCCATGTTTCCACACCATATACAAGGATAGACTTAACATTGGAGTTGCAGATTCTTAGCTTCGTATACGTTCTAATCATCAATTGACAAACAGTTTTCAACACGATAAAGGCCAGACTTTTGTATCCTGGTTTTTACATCCTGATCTGCGCCATATATCTTGCTAATGTCCGTAGGAATGTTGAAATCTTTACTTCATTAAAAAAAAATTGTAAAACAAAAAAGACATGGCTCTCGGTATCTTCACAAGATTATTTGATTCAGGTAGGAGTGCATTAGTGATAACATCAACATACCGATGAAAGGCCGTCATATCGGATTGGGTATCTGCCAGTTAGGCTCTTGCTGTCAAGCTGCTTATCTTCAATAGTTGTCTTTTCTATATGGTTCTGTAGACAGACCTACTTGCTATGAGATTATGGCTAGTGTGTCTGTCTTCTGCAGTAGACATACCTACTTGCTATGAGATTATGGCTAGTGTGTCTGTCTTCTGCAGTAGACAGACCTACTTGCTATGAGATTATGACCAGTGTGTCTGTCTTCTCCTGTAGTTTAGGCTGGCTGCTTTACAGATACAGGCTTTTTCTCTCTCGTGAGATTGGTCCTCCGCGTAAGAAAAGTAGTGGCAACCTACCGTACTGCAGACGTGCCGAGAAACATGTAACAGTCAAAAAGGTTGCACTTGTAAGAAGCGACGTTCTGCAAAGGACACGCAACTTACATTTTTGCGAGATATGGGGAGATGTCATATGCAAAGGGGGACTCAGTGGTCTCCAGGTAACGTGTCCGCCTCGGGTGCAGGAGGTCGCGGGTTAGGATCACCGTGGAGACCGATATTTTTCCACGTGGATCTTCTGGTAAAAATTCCCATGATGTCTGGGTAGTGAGATCGGTTCAGTGTCGAGCATGTTAAAAATCCCTTGGCAGTTGGAGGTTGAAAAGATCAGGCTTGACGGCCGCTGCCCGAACAAAATTTTAAAAAATTGTTAGCTGAAAATCTACCCAAAAGTTTTGTGTACTTTCCCCCAGATGGTTTGCTAAGACCAGCTATAGTGGGCGCCTAATTGTCTGCAGGTCTACTTAGCTCTAGTGTTTAAGTCTATTAAGCCATCCTCCAAGAAACTGTTTGTATACAAACTATGTGAGTCTTCTAAGCCAGTAAAAAGACGTTAAGTTCAGTTGAAGTCTTCTAGCTCTTTAAATAAGGTCCACTGGATATCACTTTTCTCACACGCTGCAGTTTCTTTCATAATCCAAGTCGTGCACTGCCGGATTGTAATCTTTTTTTTGCATAATTTGTATTATGTTAAAATTGTACAGAACTATTAATAGGTTTAGTGGAGAGCGTGGCCATGGCCATCTGTAGTTTAAACTTTAGCTGACCATAGCGTGGCCGACATTTCTGTTTGTTTCTTGCCTGTACTCGTACTGAGCCGTTACCTCTTGGCGACGTTTAATTCGTAGCGGTTACAGTGGCTCTTCTATTATCACAAGGACATTCTTAAGAAAGTAGACATGGCTCACTGTTATTATTATGGATGATATTTTTGTGTCACGTTTTCTTTCCCTTTTTACCCTCCAATACGCCTCAAGAAAGTTCACCGGAGTTTCATCATATGCACCAGTGACCCTATTTACGAAGACCCGCTATACGAACCTTTTCACTTATAACCAGAGAAGGACACGAAACAAATCTCCACGAAGATTGTAATTACCATTGAAATCGGGCGCCATCTGCCGGCTAATTCTTTCACTACCAAAGCACCATGACAATGGATACGGAAAGTAAGTTTTACATTAGAGCTCTTGTATACGAATGCGAGATCGGTCCTTTTCTTAGCATTATTTTCAAACCAACCAGTCGGAACGGTTCAAAATTGACTGCCAGTCGTGTTGTTCCCTCAGTTTTTGTTTGTTTTGCGTTCGCCTTATTTCTCTATTCCCCAAGGTGGTGTGCGTTGCACTGCAGTTTTTATTTTGCGCCTGTCGGCCCAGTGCATCCGACTTCGGCATGCATTTTATGTAAGGGTCTGCTTCCTCCTGCATGTTCTTAGGGATTGCTTCCTCGGTGCTGTGAGCTGTGTAACTTAACTAGCCCACACCGTTCCTTCAGTTTGATTTCATTAATGGTAACGGTCAGGTCAGTCCTATGGCAAAAATTGCCGTCGGAGATGAAGATAGCTCTCCATGTACTAAGTAGCAGCCTATTTGAGGTGTGGTGGCCAGTTTTCTTCCTTGCTGTTTTTACGTTCCCCACTCATATGTTAGGTACCCATTTACAGCTTGGTCGACTGGGCAAGCGGTTGAACCAGGCACCTGTTTTGTTTATGTTCGTCCGTGATTTCGACTAGGCAACACGCTCCACTTTTTTTTGCATTTCATAAGTCGTACATTTCAATTTTGTATGTACATGTGTTATACCTGTGCTTATAAGAAATTCCTCAGGTACATGTGTTATAGCTGTGCTTATAATATCCACAATGGATACTAAGTGTGGTGACGAAGATAAACAAAAACCGCTAGTCTCTCATTTTGAAGAAGGGAAAAAGGCATGGGCTAATCAGAAATAGTGAACAGGGCCTGAGTGTCCGCAAAATAGGTCATAACCTAGGCCTACCAAAATGAATAGTTGGTACAATTCTTAAAGCAAATTGTCAGCCAATGAATCAAAGCCCCCCCCCCCCCCCCCCCCCCCCCGGCATAGGCCAATGAAATATGCTATGCCATGTCCAATGTGTTCATGAATCAAAATTGTGAAAGGCCAGCTTTATTTTAAATGTAATCTCTGCTTAATATTGTGCCGCTTACGCGCGAATTTTCAAATAATGTATACTACGTTATTTATTTCTTCTGGTGTCAAAATTCATTTGCAAGTGTTGAAAAGAAAAGGTCAATTATACCGTACTGCACACTTTGCCAGGACACTTATAACAGCCAAATATGTTGACAATTGTAAGAAGCGAAATTCTGCAAAGGAAATGCAACTTACTTTTCTATCATGGCTCTCCCTTGTTCGTGTAAGCGACCTGTAGCCCTTTCCGATTCAAAGTATATTTATGTATTGTTTCCAACGGCTCTCTCTCTGATTATCTGTACACTGTGTCCCACGAGCGCAAAAACACAACAGAACAGTGCTAATGGGGTGGGGTGCGACTAGCAGAGCTGAACCGCACAAGCGTGGGAAAATTCCAGGAGCAGATTCACAACAATGGGGGCACAACACTGCAGCACAAACATACACAATGGACGATACGTTCTGTCATAATAAAAAGATAGAAAGATACACCTTTAACAAACAATAGCACACACGAAATTCATACTGACAGATGTTTCAATAACTACCTCAGTTTATGTTCTATTGGCTATATCCATGTATATAGTTTCTGCACATTTGTGTTAACTGAACTTAACATCTTTATACTGGTCTAGAAGACTCAGCATAAAACCAGTTTCATTTACATTCCTTGCCCTTAAAGCTATGCGTATGCAATTTATTTGTTAATGTATTAATCGTCCCTGCCTCTACTGTTGTTGTTGTGACGGATCCAGCAGCATCCAGGTTCTCGCCCTTCGACCAAGTGCCATATAATGGTTCCTGCACGTGTTCGTCAATTGTTGTCCGTTACCTTTATTTGGTCTCGGAGGAAGAAGCATTTTTCCCAAGATCGTTGATCGGCGTTCACTCAAAGCGATGATTGTGTCAGGGTTACCTAGATAGCCCATCCTAAGTAGCATGTCTAACGTTATTGTATCACTTGAGTACTATCTTTCTTCCTTACCACTATCACTCCTTAACTCACACTTTCATTAAACAACTAACAATTATCTTAACAAAAACAAACTAAAGAATGTATATTTCACAAATAGCAAACACATCATATCAATAAACTGGGCTCGCAAATCGTATTATATTGTTCATCAATTATTAACTAATTGTAATGGGTCTCAAGAAGTTTGTTATCAACACTTCTCTAACGGACTATACTTACTTTCTAGCGGTTCGTGCAACTAGCACAGTTGTTTTTCTTGCACTAAATTTATCCAGGGTTCTAATCACGTGGTCGGAATCTAGCAATTGTTCTATTCACCGTCTATCTCTGTTTGGTTGATATAATGCTGTCTAGCTATTTGTTCTTAGTCCTAATCTATCTGTCCTCGCTCGTCTGATGGCCTTATGTTCCATCTCTCAGCTTACACAACATCGATGTATACCGAGTTTCTTGGCTCGTCTCAAAGTAAGGCTGGTGTCTACTGAGTCTCTTGTCTCGTCTCAACGTAAGGCTAATGTCTACCGAGTTTCTTTGTCTCGTCTCAACATACGGCAGATGTCTACTGAGCCTCTTGTCTCGTCTCAACGTCAGAAACTCGGCGACTGCAGCTGTACTCGCGCCAATGACAGACGACAGTGCTTCTGTTACTGTGGTTGTCAGGACGAAACACACGAGTCACGACGTGTTGTCCAGGACCACAGCTTCCTGTTGAACCAACACGTCTCCCTATGACGAGAATGAAGTCGAGTCACGAGAGATAGGTGTTAGTGACGACTCGAACAGAACATCACACACAGACAGATGCTTAGTCTCTCGTTGCCTTTCAGTTTTGATCGGCTTTGGTGGATTCTAATACTATCTCTCTATTCTGGTCACTCAATGGCTAAGTCTTATAGTGTATCTACCTACTGGTTCTCGGTCTACATGTTACCTACCAAATTTCACGGTAGAATTTCCTTCTCTCTTCCTACTGATCTGTCCTTCCTGATCTGCCTGTCACAGCTTATATACTAAGCTCCCCGCTTTGGTCAATGACTTCTACTTTTCTTGAGTTCATTTCCCACAAACTTTATTTGAACTAGCGTGTCCCAGAGAAAGGCTGCCTTGTTTTGCAAACTACAAGTTGAGCTAGAGGTCGTGGAATTCCCAGTAGAATCGTAGGGAGAGATCCAGTTTGGCTGGACAGTTTTAAACTGCATTGTTTGAGAATTAAGGACAATGCCCCGAACCTCTCGCGCAGGGTTCTCAAGCTATGTGTGGGTACCACGAACGGTACTTTCAGAGCTTCCATGGCGTTGGCCCCTTGTAACTGTTACATGGTCAACGGTTTCGTATGTGGGTGTGTACACAGCTGGTACTCAGAAGTGTGTTGTGGGAGATGGTGCTCTAATCCTTCCATATGAATTGACTTGGATTCGGGATCAAGACGCTGAGCTGCAGTGGTCAGCGACCCATAGCAGACTGCTAGCGTCAGGGCCTGCGAACCAGAGCTGCCAAGACTCTTCTACACCCCCACGCGGTGATCCTGGATAACAGGTTGCAGCAGGGTAGACTGGCTAAGGAGAAGGTATATAAGAGAGGGAATGCTAACCCGGTACTCAAAAAATGCTTGCTGAAATCGGATGTGTTGGACCGAAAGGTGCAAAATATCGCAGTCAAGCTGTAAACTACGACACAACGCATTCCGTTCTCTGGACTACATTCTGCTACTTAATCACTTTCAGGGTTTTGTAGCGGAAGATTGAGAACGAACGAAGAAGAAGACGATTTGGATTCTGGTGAGGTGTTTGTTGAGTTGAGATGTGTTGGGTTCTCCGCCAAAAAATGGTGCTCTGATCCTCCCATGTAAGTAAAACTCCAGTACTGTGATAGGCTGATGTCTTGCGGGGACAAAATAAAGTCAGTCAGCAGACTGTACAGCGAATGCGCAAGCAAATGGCCTTTATTTTTCCGTTCTATAAATATCACCCCTGCCCCCGACGAATCCCAGCAACGGAAATAAACGCAGCAATATGTTTTGAATAGTAGAGATCACTGTGGTATAGCAGTAAGGCCCTCGCACCTCACTGTGATGAATGGTGGGCGATCGAATCCCGTTAGTTTCAAGCGACTCAAGGGAGGTGGGATCAGAGTGCCTGTATACTGAGCTACTTCCAGTCGTCTACACTTATGTGTTGCTACTGGTTCAAGGTAGCTCAGGATCAGAGAATGAGGTTGATAACCAGCGCAGCTTCTTCCGCAAGTTACATCATTTTTAAAAACCGCTTGATGATGTCGCTACTGTCGCTTGTGATTGGCAACCAACTTTTAATATCAGAGAAATAATTCAGAATTATTATGTTTAATTCTTTTTCCGTCTATTTAACTGTTTCATAATCATTTTAAAACAATGAGAGGCTGATGTCAGATTTGTCAAAGGGCCATGACAGCTTCCACCTGTTTAGACCGACCGTCATGCCCCAATCGGGTCCACATTTGCTTACAGCTTCCGTGTATAAGAAAGAATGCATCCGTTGTCGTTTTCCGTGATATGAAGATATTTATTTAGTTCTCCGGACTACCGATCACAGGGAAATCAATAAATGAGAAATCAAGATTACTGCCCAGAGATGTGACTTTACAGATAAATGTTCATCAAGATTACTGCACAGAGATGTGACTTTACAGATAAATGTTCATCAAGATTACTGCACAGAGATGTGACTTTACAGATAAATGTTCATCAAGATTACTGCACAGAGATGTGACTTTACAGATAAATGTTCATCAAGATTACTGCACAGAGATGTGACTTTACAGATAAATGTTCATCAAGATTACTGCACAGAGATATGACTTTACAGATAAATGTTCATCAAGATTACTGCACAGAGATGTGACTTTACAGATAAATGTTCATCAAGATTACTGCACAGAGATGTGACTTTACAGATAAATGTCACTTTGGTATAAACTATTGCAATTCATTTTTTTACAGGACTCCATATTCAGAAATAAAGACAATGACAAATAAATTTCACAGACAAAAGACACAGAGAACACCAATAATATGATATAACAGAAGCTTACTACTCCTTGCTACAAAGAGATCAGTGACAATATTGAGATTACGAACTGATGGCTGCAGACTGAAGAATTATGCGGACGGTACAACAAATGAGGAAATCGATCACGAGAGTGGGAACTTTGTAGGGAGAACAGGCACGCAATAGAACATTATCGTCCATATAGGTCGAAAGTAGCGACGATGCAATACGACCCCTCGCATGCAAATTAAGTGATAAGCGGTGGGGCCACGAGACAAGTATGAGACGGACTTCCGGGTTAATGAGGCCGAGCGAGTAGTTGTAGGGGCCTTAATAACTCTAGCCGTCCACCGCAAGCGATGATAATAACAGCAGTGAGACATGTTGTGCTGCACCTCATCAGTGAGTTCGGAGGTGGCTGTTTAGACCAAATCTGACACGGACAATCCTCGGGAATGGAGGTGCCTCTGATGGTGGTTCTACGCCAAGCCTTGCGGTCCTGTGCGAGACATTCCCATACGTTTACATCGATGCTGAAGCGTGTCAGATACTTTAAGGGTGTCTTTGAAACGCTTCTTTTAGCCACCGACTTGACGCAGGCCATCTTTCAGCTCACCATACATTAGTTGTTTTGGGATGTGGTTGTCTGGCATGCGCACGACGTGGCCGGTCCATCTGATCTGGGTCTTCTGTAACAGTGTGTGGATGCTCAGCATTTTTGCCTTCATGAGGATATCGGTGTCTGGTACCCTATCCTGCCACTTTATTTTGAACAATCTACGGAGGCACCTTGTATGGAAGTGGTTTATTTTCCTCGTATTTCTTTTGTACATAGTCCACGTCTCACTGGCTTACAGAAGGGTGGGGAGCACTACAGCTCGGTAGACTTGAGTTTTGTATCAAGACTAAGACCCCTCCGATTCCAGACAGTTGTGCAGCCTCCCAAAGGCAGCACTGGTCTTGTATATTCTGTTACTGACCTCGCAGTCACTAGTAGTTTCCATGTAAACAGTGCTACCAAGGTACGTGAAGCTGTCTACTCGTGTATCTACTCGAAGCTGTGGATTCGAGGCGCTCGTTCTGATAGCTGGGTCGCGATATGCGTTACTCGGGGCAGGCTGAAACATTACTTCGGTATGTTTGGTATTAATTGTAAAACCGAACATGTCGCAGGCGGCTGATATGCCTGCATGTCTCTTTCGGTGCTAGCAGCGAGGGCACAGTCATCAACAAAAAGCAAGTTCGAGATGGTTGTGTTCTTTTCCTTGCTGTGTGCTTGCAGTCGCCTGAGATTGAGGAGTTTTCCGTCAGTCTTATATTTTATTTCCACTCCGTTTTGGTTATGACCCTGATAGCTGACGCTGAGTAAGGCAGCAAACATTATACTGAAGAGTGTTGTCTAGTACACAGCCCTGCCTGATACCATTTGTTGGGGCTAGTACACAGCCCTGCTTGACACCATTTGTTGGGGCTAATACACAGACCTGCTTGACGCAATTTGTTGGGGCTAGTACACAGACCTGCTTGACGTCATTTGACACAGGAAAGGCATTTGATGTTTCCCCATCACTCAGCATTCATACTTTCGTGGAATTGTTTGACGATCTTGGTGAATCTGCTGGGACAGCCGACATTCCCCATGATCTTCCAAAAGTCCATCTCTGTTGACGGTATGGAAAGCCTTGGTCCGGTCCACGAAAGCCTTGGTCAGGTCCACGAAAGTGATGTAGGGCCAATAGATGCAGGAGGAAATAGTTACAATCCCGTCTATGCTGTTTGGGAGAGAACGACGAAGAAGAACTTACTTGAAAGCGAATTATCGACAATTAATAAAACAAACAAAGAGATCATCACATACCATGGAGGTGTTGCCCTACACGAGAGTTGAGGGCGTGTCCAGGGAACTTGAAGCATAAAGAAGACATTAAACAGGATAGAACGACACAATCCGAGTTCGGTTTAATTGTTTGTTTTTTTGTGTGGTATAACAAACTTAAAATTGACCGATATCAGGGAACGTGAAACGGATAATCGGGCAAACAAAAGATACTGGATATTTCAACGCTAAATTACCAATTAAAGTCAACATCATAACAGCACCAGACATGTCATTTCGACCTTCTGTATCGCTCATTGTACAGCGTTGAGCGTGTTTCGCATGCGTTGAGAGTGTCTTGTGGCCTATCGCGAAACTGAAACATTGTAGATCTGACTGATGGTGGACTCTCTCGTGGCCCCGTGGGTTGGTGGAGACAGTAGGTCGAAATATCTTCGGTCTCAGCTCGGCATTGCACTGTGATGAGTGCGCCAATCGGGACATTGCACAACAAGAAGCGTGTCTCGGACACTTTTATTAAACTGAAACACGGTGAAACTGACGGTTATTGGTCTCTTTCTCTCTCTACCCGCGGGTTAGTGGAGGTGGTAGTCCACGAAAGCTCCGGAACCAACTCGGAAATGCATTGCGCCGGGTGTAATCAACTCAGCTTTATGGTGGGGGTGCTCAATTCGACACTGCGCCACGAGAAATGTGCATTTTGTCAGACTGTAACATTGAATCACGGTGGAACTGACGCATACGGGACTCATATCGATGTCCCGTACGGTGGTGGAGATGATAACCCCATCAGAGCTCCTCATCATTGTCTTAGCTCGGCACTCAACAAAGCACACCATCGAATGCATCACGCTGCCCTGTGTTGTCAAGGAGTCGGATAAATGTTTCGTTTCTGCCCGAAGCGGGAACTACAGTCCCTATCCTACTCGGCAATATCAACTAGAATCCCCAAAAGTTAACCGCTCAGGAAAGCTGAAAATAATAAGATAATTATCTTCTATCCACTTGTATTGTTAGACGTGGGGAGGTTTTCTGTTATGTACCAGCTGTGTCGTCGATATTGTCATTCTACGTTTCTTCAGTACCTCACTGACATCATCAATCCATCTTTTTCATGGTCTGGCTCTTGTTCTGCAACCCTAATGTCTGGTATTATAGACACGAGCAGCTGGTAACTTTCTATGTATTCCATGCACGGTGTTTCACCCACCTTCTGCCTGATTACTTCGTTTCCCACTCTGACACCGACAGTCTCGAACATCTCATGTCACATACCACGATTTGTCTTTCTTGTGCCATAGTGAAAGTCCATGTCTAACACTGGTAGCAGAGAGTTGGTATAAAAATACTATTTACCAGCTGTCTCTTTGTCTTCATTTGAATGTGTTTGTTTCTTAGTGATGGCGAGAGTTGAGAGGAAACCGTACTAGGTTTCTGTGACGAAGAAGATGCAAGTCCATAAAGGAGACTAAGGATTCCAGAAATAGGCATTATCACGTTCCACGAATCCTTGTAGGGCACAGGACAGGAAATTCAAGCTAGCTATCAGATATTCACTTCATCCACATATGTTTTGTAGGTTGAAGTTTCTGCAGGGTGGAATAGCCAGCCCCATTCCCAACCCCCCTTAGTCTTTTCACTTCCCTTACAGGTTAGTGTGTTATTGTTCTTTGCTAACTATTTCAGGCACATGTTGTTGCTGTTTGCGAATGCCCATAATGAGTAAGTTCACGGTGTACACTGAAAGGGACGTTAAGTGACGTGTTGCAGTAACTTTCCTCGCATCCCAAGCGTGATGAGGAAGATGGTCCAGGGTTCTTCGTGCGATTGTGCTACGCTTTGCTTCAACTGCGTGTCGCTAACTAGTACAGGGATCATGTCAATCTCCCACCTCGTTAGACAGGCTGCCACGAAAACATCCTGATTCCAGGGAGGACTACGAGGAAGACGAGGTGGAAGTCCTGACCAGCATATTTTGTTTGACCCTGTCTAACATGTCTGATCAGTATGTTTTACTTGACCCTGACATGTCTGATCAGTATGTGTTACCTGACCCTAACATGTCTGATCGGTATGTTTTACTTGACCCTGACATGTCTGATCAGTATGTGTTACCTGACCCTAACATGTCTGATCGGTATGTTTCGCCTGAACAGACAGTCTTCCTCCCCATCAGGCCCAGTTAATATTCAGTCACGTATAATGTTTACTGTGGGTTTCTTTTCCCCAACCCGAGTGTGAATACGGATAATTGGCTGGCATTAGCGGTGACAGACACGATAAGTAAGGGGGACTATCATTACCATGATATTAGCACACATTAAAACATTCATGACCTCAATGTAATTATCTGCCCTTAGTCGCTCTGTTGAGGACGCCCGTGGATGTAGAGGAATATTTGTGTATGTACTCGCAGAGTATGCAGACAAATAGCTGATTAGTCTGTTGTATCCTTTGCATGAAACAGGGGCGGCTTAACGTTTCTCCTCGCGGAGGCTATTATTGTGCACTAATTCTGTTGACTGAAATCTGTGCCCCACTGGATAGAGATGTAGATAACATAATTCAAAATGCAAACAAGGTGCACTACCAGCTGATACATCAAGGTGTCGTTATTTCCACTAAACAGACGCTGAAGAACCCTACGTTACGATATCAGTGTCAAACGTTGGCCCGAAGATGCTGTGCAGCGCATGAGCTGCAGCGTTCAGCGACTCATAGCTGACTGCTAGCTTCATGGCCAGCGAACCAATGCTGCCAAGACCCTTCTACACCTCCACGCGGTGATACTGGATAACAGGCTGCAGCAGGACAGACTGGCTAAGGAGAAGGGATCGAAGAGGGAATGCTAACCCGGTACTCAAAAAATGCTTGCTGGAAGTCGGATGTGTTGGACCGAAAGGTGCAAATATCGCAGTCAAGCTGTAAACTACGACACAACGCATTTCGTTCTCTGGACTACATTCTGCTACTTAAGCTCTTTCAGTGTTTGGTAGTGGGAGATTGAGAATGAACAAAACCAAGCCAAGCCAAACTTCGACCCTATTAGATAGACACAAATGTAAGATTGAGACCTGTGAGATGCCATGTGTCCGGAGTGCAGGAAAGACAACTCGCGACAAAATTAGCAACAGCTCGTTGGGGAAAACAGAGGGGGTCTATATTAATTACTATATTGAAAGACAGAAAATACAGTGGTTTGGACCTGCAGTGAGGTGAGACTACATGGAGGTGTCAGGGACACGAGCAAAAGATCAACCCAGGCGACGATGGATGGACGGGAACAAATGAACACTCCAAAAGTTCAACTTGTCAGCACTACATTAAAACAAGGGCAGTCCTCGCGACTGACGCGCAAGCCGTAATTCAGAAGGTACAGAGGGGATGGCTGACGTACAAGTGGATAGCAGTTGTTGAGGCCTCAAACCTACAGGGGTTGACATGGATCTACTGTCCTGGTCATGCTGGGGTTCAAGAAAACGAAAGAGCTGACATCTTGGCTTTACAAGCTCCCATCACGGGTAGGTTAGTGATGGATAGGAGTGACATTTTGAAATCAACCAACGACCGTCTGTTAGGTGAGGACACAGAAACAGATGAATCAGCAACCCACAGGCTCCAAAGTTTGAACATCAAACGAGGTTCGAGCGGAGTGGGGCGCATGAGAGGACGGAGCAGGAGACTGTACAACCTGCAAGCTACATGACTTTCTAATCAGTACATTTTGTCTGACCCTGACTAACATGTCCAATCAGTACATTTTGTCTGACCCTGACTAACATGTCTAATCAGTATATTTTGCCCGACCCTGACTAACATGTCTAATCAGTATATTTTGCCTGACCCTGACTAACATGTCTAATCAGTATATTTTGCCTGACCCTGACTAACATGTCTAATCAGTATATTTTGCCTGACTCTGACTAACATGTCTCATCAGTATATTTTGTCTGACCCTGACTAACATGTCTAATCAGTATATTTTGCAAGACCAGAACTTAGTCTTCCTCCCCATTTAAGTAAGTTGTTTGGGGTGTGTGACATCTCATCTAAAAACTGAGCAGATTTTGTGAGCAAAACAAATTCCAACATGAGAAAAATATGAGTGAATTAAAGTAACTATCACACAAAGTGCTCAGATCACAAAGCAAAATATCATTGCCCAGGCTCAAAGAACTGGGGTAACCAGAAAGAAAACAACTCCACAGTCTGAGGCGCAAAGACTGGACTTTATTGTCATATGAGACCATATTTCATGTGTGATGCTGCCCCATCTTCGCTTGCGATGGGTACTATTATTACTATTAAGTAAGTAGCTTGGGGGGTATAAGCCATCCCATCTAACAACTGAGCAGATTTGGTGAGATAAACAAATTCTAACGAGAAACATACTAGTGAGTCAAAGTAACTTAATAACTTACATGTTGCTTCATGCTAAATTGACTAAGGTTTTTCTTCTTTCCACTTCATTTCTTTATCTTTCACTCTTAGTTAAATCTACATTCCTATTTTTCTTTAGCTTTAAAAAAATATGCCCTATGTTGCATTAAATAAAAAGTAAAGATCCCGTCACGACATGCGGTGCATAGAAAATATGGAGTTAGACCCATATTATTTTGCAACACACTGCACATAATGGATGATGTAGGCAGCATCACGCCGGCCGCCTTTAATTCCCTGATTTTTCTGGCACCCAATTTCTGTGGCTGGGTCGACCACAGAAGCCAGTTTGCGATCATAAAATAAATCAAGCACCAACTGGGGATTGAACCATGATCGCCTGACTGGGAAACCAGTGTACTAACCCCTGTGCTACTGCGCCAGGAATGTTGCATATGATGCTAATATGTCATATTCAGACAGAAAATTGTATGTCAGAGATGAACCTATGTTTGAATTATTTTACAAGAAGTTGTATTGTTTAAATGTGTTATATACATTCACAATTTAGTTTTCTGCCTGTGTTGGTCTGCTTCTGAGATGAAGGATATATTTTGACTAAGGTGATGGGAAGGAAGACTAATGTCTGGTGAGGCAAAACATACTAATCAGACATGTTAGTCGGGGTGAAGCAAAATATACTAACCAGACATGTTAGTCGGGGTGAAGCAAAATATACTAATCAGACATGTTAGTCGGGGTGAAGCAAAATATACTAATCAGACATGTTAGTCGGGGTGAAGCAAAATATACTAATCAGACATGTTAGTCGGGGTGAAGCAAAATATACTAATCAGACATGTTAGTCGGGGTGAAGCAAAATATACTAATCAGACATGTTAGTCGGGGTGAAGCAAAATATACTAATCAGACATGTTAGTCGGGGTGAGGCAAAACATACTAATCAGACATGTTAGTCGGGGTGAAGCAAAATATACTAATCAGACATGCTAGTCGGGGTGAAGCAAAACATACTAATCAGACATGTTAGTCGGGGTGAGGCAAAACATACTAATCAGACATGTTAGTCGGGGTGAAGCAAAATATACTAATCAGACATGTTAGTCGGGGTGAAGCAAAATATACTAATCAGACATGTTAGTCGGGGTGAAGCAAAATATACTAATCAGACATGTTAGTCGGGGTGAAGCAAAATATACTAATCAGACATGTGAAGCAAAATATACTAATCAGACATGTGAAGCAAAATATACTAATCAGACATGTGAAGCAAAATATACTAATCAGACATGTGAAGCAAATATACTAATCAGACATGTGAAGCAAAATATACTAATCAGACATGTGAAGCAAAATATACTAATCAGACATGTGAAGCAAAATATACTAATCAGACATGTGAAGCAAAATATACTAATCAGACATGTGAAGCAAAATATACTAATCAGACATGTGAAGCAAAATATACTAATCAGACATGTGAAGCAAAATATACTAATCAGACATGTGAAGCAAAATATATTAATCAGACATGTGAAGCAAAATATACTAATCAGACATGTGAAGCAAAATATACTAATCAGACATGTGAAGCAAAATATACTAATCAGACATGTGAAGCAAAATATACTGGTCGATATACACGGAAACAGGCTGTTCTTATGGCAGTCTGGCTAACAAGGTGAGGGATCAATGTACTCCCTGTAGCAGTGAGAGACATGCAGATGAAGCTAAGCATAGCACAACCTCCTAGAAGACTGTGGTCCTGCCTTCAGCGTGCTTGGGATGTGGGGAAAGCTACAACAACCGCCACTTAATGTCCTTTTCAGAGTGCACAAAAAGAATAATCCTACTCATTATGGGCATTCAACAACAACAACTGAGGTGATCACTACTAGAAGCGCAGATATATGTTCTTTGTGACAGTCCCACTCATTCAAGATGAGTAAATATGGAAAACATAGACATTATGACTGTATGTTTCAGTGTATGTTCAATGCTCGACTCAACTATCATTATACACCATTTATTTCCATCTAGTACATCAAGCAACAGAGAATGAAATGGTTTGGTCACATTGTGAGAATTCAACTTGACCACATTGTTCATGCAACCTTCTACTGGATACCCCCAGGAAGAAGGGTGAGAGGTAGACTGAGAAACAGGTGGATAGACATTGTAAACAAGACCCGTCGTAAAATGGGGGAAAAATGTTACTTGTGCCGTGAGAGAGGCGAAAGACAAATACATACCACAACATGGTCAAAAGTAAGAAAACAAAAGAAGAAGATTTACATTACTGGGATTTATAAGGCTGAAGAATAAAGTCTGCCTGTCGCTGCAGTCACCATGCAGAAAAAAAACATGTGCATTATTGAGGTTTTGAATACATGACACTTGGACAGAAGACTGGCATACTAACAGTATTGCCACCTGCTTCCACTCCTCATTACAAGTGTATGATGTTTCTAGAGCTTTCTTTCTGTTTAGATAGGCTGGTCATATACGAGTAGGTGATACATATTTTTATCTTCGTATAAGCTACAGTTTAATGAAAGATATTCTGAACTGCAAACAGGTCCATTTCAAATTTGCCTTAAACATTTGTGTCACATGAATTCTGTGTAAGTTAAAACTAGATTGAGCATTAAAATCACTTGAATTCTGTTAAAGTTAAAACTAAGTTAAGTATTAAAGTGGCATCTGGCAGATACATGGACTGCAGCTAGCTGCCGGTCTAGCCAGGATCAGTTGCTCTGATGAAATGTTCCAACAAACAAACTAATGCTGGAAGTGTAAACATGTTTATTTACATCAAGTAGACTGGACAGAGAAATGAAGACTATGTGTCAGAAAGCTTTCACTACTGCTTAGGCAGCTGAGCATTAATTTGGCAACAAAGCAACTAGTGCCAAACAGTATATTTATGCAGAATATGCGCAACTAGTGCCAAACTGTATATTTATACAGAATATGTGCAGCTAGTGCCAAACATGGCCATGGTCCAGGGCGTGTAAGAGCAGAATTTTTGATGTGTGAATTGAAGTGTTTGAGAAAGGTCTGTGTTACCAGGACAGACAGATTGTAAAATGACTAGATTCAAAGAACAGCCAGCATTACGTCTTGTGTAGAATACATTTGCAGGCACACAATACGTTGTTTTCGTCATCTCACGAGAACACACCCTTATCAGCATCCACTAATGGCTCACAACACTGGTAGATTTTGTTACAGGGAGGTCACAAAGCAAATTGATAGACAACATTAGAGTGATTATGCAAAGACACAGGCTTTCATTGACCAATGTAACACACTTGTCGCAGGACAAAAAAACTAATTGGCTAACAGTACTTCTCTATCACCAAAAACATGTTTAAATTGCAATGTTCACATATATATGTGTTGTGAAATTACATGTTATGATCGCACCATTTATCTATCTGTACCTGGTTAGGCACAACAATTTACTAACCTTATATTTCTCGCAGTCCGCACACAGATCCCCTTCTTGTCTTTAGCTGGCTTGCCACAATTTTCTAACCCTAATTCAATTCTGATGCTCCCTAGGTGTTAAAAGTGCTCTACCTTTTCCAACGATGTTTCTCTCAGTTTGATAGGAGCAGTATTGTTGGCCATGTGTCCTTTTTACAAATTTTGACTGTTCTGCATGGACCTTTAGTCATTTTTACTGGGATATTCTGTTTGGTGTTTGCTTTCTGAATTTGGAGTTGCCTGTGACATAGGATGGCTATGTCTACATAGTCTAGACCTGTAGAGCCTTCTAAACCAGTATAATGAAGATCTTGTGGCTTAAATAAGGTTCAGCGAAGTGTCATTTCTCTCATTGGCTGTAGTTCCTTGTATAATATGATAACTTACCAACAGACAATTAATTATTTGTTGACCTGGCATGTTTTTATTGAAGACATGCTTTACAGGGAACTGAAAACGTTTTGATTGATTGAGAACTAAAGTAAGTTAATGCTGTCTTCCTCACACTGATAACAGTACTTATCAGCTGCATGGCATAGATCACCTGCCTGTCTAACGCCATTATGGCACAATAAATAACTAACCCCGATGAAATTGTCCAAAAATCACCTTCTATCCACAGACCTGACGCTGATCTTGACTTGTCTCCAGCAGGTGTGGCGAAAATAATTAACTCTCTAATAAAAGCAAGTTAACTGTTGTCTCCTACCAACAGACCACATTCTAGTCACATGCCTCATTCTTGTCTCTAATTAGTGCGGCACAATAATTAATGAATCCTAAAAAAAATGAGTTAATTGCCGTCTGCCTCACACAGAGAACCAGTCTAACATTCAGCACATCCCTTCTCATCTCTAACTGGTGTGCTTCAATATAATTTTGCAGATTCATTTCAATTCTTCGTAAATTTCGTGATGGCATGTGTACTAAACTAAGGAGAACTGTCTGTAGCCTTGCCAGTCACCACTGGTGTCAAACATGCCGCTGCTACTGACATGCATATCAGGTACAGAACGCAGGGTTAACTGTTAATCTTGAGGCACCTGAAAACCTACACCAAGGTGAATGTGGTACAATCTTTAATCTCCTGTTCGCAAAAGATTGGGCCCTCAAATTTGCTTTAAAAAAAAAATGATGGTGGAATATTTTGCGACATGCAGTAACTTTGTTCTCACAATCAACACTGGGAAAATGGAGGTACTACTCCAGCCTGTCCCTAAATTGAACCAAACATTACTATACATTACCAACGTCTCCAGGCAGTCACTAGCTTCATCTACCTAGGCAGTACCCTCACTAGAGAGGTGAATATCGACTGTGAGGTCAATAACAGGATTTCTAAGGCGAGTTCTGCGTTTGGAAGGCTCCAATCAAATGTCTGGAACTGACAAAGCATCAGTGTTGCCAGCAAGGTAATGGTGTATCGTGCTCTAATGTTGTGCATGCTGTTGCATGCCTGTGAGACATGGACAGTGTATAGCAGACATGTCAGACAGCTCAATCGCTTTCACTTGAGCTGTCTACGTAGGCTGCTTGGGATCAGATGCAGGACAAAGTCCCTAACATTCTTAACAATACTAACAATTTAGCATCCATACACTTCTGAAAAGAACTCAGCTAAGATAGACATGCCAAATAAGTGTATCCACATGCAGATGTTTATATAGGTGAGCTTAAAACAGGGGAGAGGAGGGAGGGGCAGAAGAAACGCTGCAGAGACTTCTTGAAAGTGTCTCTGAAAAGCTTCAATATCGATGTCCCTTCCTGGGAGATGCTTGCACAAAACCGTACTGCCTGTCGTGCTAGTATCACCAATGGTGCTCAGATCACATAGAGTAATAGCCATCAAGACGGCTCAAAGAAAGTGTGCTGCCCAAAAATACAAAACAATTCCACAGCCAGCCTCCCCCCGCTCCCACCCACATGTTTGCCCTGAATGTGACAGGGTATGTCGTTCCAGTATTGGTCTCCACAGCCATAAAAGAACACATTTTGCAACAATAGTCTGATGCTGTCACCATCTTTGCTTGCAATGGGCAACTATTATTAGTAATATAATACTGACACACATCTTTACTTATAATGGGCAACTATTATTAGTAATATAATACTGACACACATCTTTACTTATAATGGGCAACTATTATTAGTAATATAATACTGACACACATCTTTACTTATAATGGGCAACTATTATTAGTAATATAATACTGACACACATCTTTACTTATAATGGGCAACTATTATTAGTAATATAATACTCGCACACATCTTTGCTTATAATGGGTAACTATTATTAGTAATATAATACTCACACACATCTTTACTTATCCTCACTTTAATCCAAATCTCCGCGCAAGTCACCCATTTTAGCGGACACAGCAAGAGATACGACTGTCCACACGGCTGAACAAAGAGAGTGGTCTTCATCACTTGTGATGGACAAACTATCAATATTATACTAACTCTAATTAAATTCAGTTTATGTGTCATCCCCCCTCTAAAAACCCCATTCGTAATCACGAAACATGATACAGAACCCCTTCTTATCTCTTGCTAGTGTAGTAAAATAATTTACTCACCCAAAATAAATTCATTTATCCTAACAATTATCATCACAACTTTCTCCCTGCTCTCATTTTGAGATCTCTCACAGACTCGCATGCTGTTCTGATCCAACAACAAAAACTGTTAAGCTGACTAACCTTATCATTGCATGGTGTCTCATGACTCCCTTATTGACCCCCTCCTTCCGCAAGATGTTCTAATTCAACACCTAATCAACTAATTAACTTGTTCAAAAAGGGCAAGAAATCACATCCAGGCAATTACAGACCAGTGAGTTTGACAAGCATACTCTACAAAATGTTAAAGTCTATTATTAAAAACAACATATCTATGCATTTAGACAAGTCTAATCTCATCAAGAAGAGGCAGCATAGTTTTACTAAGGGGAGATCGTGCTTAACAAATTTATTAGAAATCATGGAAGACGTTACTAAAACGTTGGATGTTGGAGAGCCAGTATATATTATTTATCTAGATTTTGCAAAGGCCTTTGATAGAGATTGTTTCAAAAATTGAAATCACATGGTATAGGTGCAGAAGTTGCCAAATTGGATAGAAAATTGGTTATCAGGAAGAAGGCAGAGAGTAAGTATAAATAAGGAGTACTCTGACTGGTGTGATGTTATAAGTGGAGTGCCTCAAGGGTCGGCATTGGGACTAATTTTGTTCTTGATATATATATAAATGATTTGGATAATGATATCGCATCCATGATTGCAACATTTCCGATGACACAACATTATGCAGCAGGGTCTCTTCTCCGGCAGAGGTGGGTCTATTGAGATCGGATTTAGCTATTATTCATAAATGGTCTGAGAGCTGGCAGATGGAGTTTAATGTAGACAAATGTACACATGGGAAGATCAAATATGAAACATAATTACGTGATGGGAGTGAACAATATGGCTTGGCTTCGTTCGTTCTCAATCTCCCGCTACCAAACCCTGACACGGGGCCAAGTAGCAGAATGTAGCTCCGAGAACTAAATGCGATATTTGCACCTTTCAGTCCAACACATCTGACTTAAGCAAGCATTTTTTTAGTACCGGATTAGTATTAGAAAGATAGAAAAGGAAAGGCCCTAGATGTTATAATAGATCATATGTGTAAGGTACATGAGCAACTCCAGGTGGCTGTGAAAAATGCTAATGAAATGTAATGCTGCGTATGATTAAAAGAAACATTACACATCAAAGCAAGGAAGTGATAGTCAAACTGTATAAATCATTTGTGATACCTAAATTGGAGTACTGCATTCAGGAGTGGAGTCCTTATCACAGAGTGGATATAGACATGATAGAAAGGATACAAAGAAGAGCTACTAAAATGATCGTGGGATTCCAGAATTATAGTAATGAGGAGAGACAGACAAACTGGTCTGTAGTGTCCAGAAAAGAGAAGAATTTGAGGTGATTTAATAGTCAGTCTAGAAAAGAGAAGAATTTGAGGTGATTTAATAAAAGAGAAGAATTTGAGGTGATTTAATAAAAGAGAAGAATTTGAGGTGATTTAATAAAAGAGAAGAATTTGAGGTGATTTAATACAGGTTTATAAATGAATCAATAGAAAGGATCAATTAGATTATAACAAGATTTTTTTCAAAGTTCAACCTTCAAGAACTAGAGGGTGCAGCTTCAAATGATTTACAGGCAGGTCCAGATTGGATGTTAGGAAACATTTTTTTCAGTCAGTGAGTGGTGAATGCTTGGAATGCATTGCCACAGTATGTGGTGTAGGCACTGTCGGTTAATGCATTCAATAATAGATTGGATGATCAGTTATTTTTAAAGTGGAATAAACTGATTATATATTCTACAGACTCTACTGTCTGTAGAGTCTTCTAAACCAGTATAATCCAGTTAAGTTTATCATCACAACTTGTGGGACTACCTCGTTCTTGTCCTCTCTCACAAGCAGTAAGAGTAACACACTGACTCAAATAAATAGATTTTACTTTCAGACATTTTTTCTTAACTTTCTATTTTTTAGATCAATCCAACACCAACAAACACTGGTTAGCTTTAAAATTCCAATACATGTAACTGCTCCGTCTTTACGCCTCTCGTAAAATACCCAGTACAATTACATGTCGGATCCAACAACAACGGATTAATCTTAGCATCGCACCATCATCATCATCACAACATTCGTGCCGCTTCTCACAGACAGTAAAATACTCACTAATTCAAACAGGCTTGATTGTCCGATCGAACAACAAAGACACTGAATATAAACTTTATGATAACAGCATGTGACAATCTGGTTTTGGTCGTTTCTCACATTCACAAACAGTAATAGTAAAACACTCTAAAAGGTCTGATCGTCCGATCTATCCACCAACAAATTACCATTAAAAAAACGATAAAAAATGGCACATGGCAACATTATTGGCAACAACAAACACTCACAGTACTCAAGAGAGAGACTATACACGCCGGCTAACAACTCTATCATCACTGCTTATGTCAATGTTTGACTACCCCGTCCTTGACGCCTCTCACAAACAATCCCCCACTTGTCAGACCCAACAACAAGACGAACTGACTAACCTTGTCTTGCCCAGCACAACCAAGCGGTGTGCCGGTGTGACAGGCCGAAGGATCCCATCTTGTTGACAAACTTCTCGTCTGCGTCCGTCTGGAGTGCCAGGCCAGCGGCCACAACACAGGCCAAAATCTATTTTGACAAATGCCAGGTTGACGTGTTCTAACCTTGGCGTATCATCATCGTGAGGCGAAAAATTATCTCAAAGAAGATCAATTCAGAGACGTGTGTACTCGAAAAAATATGCACATAGAACAACAGAGAAGAAAGTGAAATAATACAAATGAAAAGACATTTTTTTTTGCCATTAATGTGGCCACTCGCGATATTGATTACATGACATATTATTTCACGAACGTTTGTTCCGTCATGTTGTCTGCTAAGAACTCCAGTCGATTCGTGGCAGGGCGACTTGCTGACTCAGGGATACTTGCAAACACTCAGTAATGTCCTGGGTCAAGAGAGCGTACATCTCGTTATCTTTTTCCAAGAACCGTACCCTTCATTATCAATATTTTCAAGCTGCAATGTCTTTTAATGGGATTACAAAATCGACATTTCTTCATCGTAACTACATCAAGAAGCCAATTCAAGAGATGCAACAGTTAATATTAATTCTACTTCTTCATTTGTTCTCAAACGCCTGCTGGCAAGCCCTTAAAAAAGCTTTGCAAGTAGCAGGATGTTGTCCGGACAACATAATGTGTGTTGTCGTAGTTTACAGCTTGACTGCGATATTTGCACCTTAGGTCCGACATTCGACTTCAGTAGGCATTTTTGAACAACAGTTAGTCTTCTCGCTTGGATCTCTTCGCCTTAACCAGTTTGCTCTGTTGCAGCCTGTTATCCAGCTTCGCCTTAACCAGTTTGCTCTGTTGCAGCCTGTTATCCAGCTTCGCCTTAACCAGTTTGCTCTGTTGCAGCCTGTTATCCAGGATCACCGCGTGTAGGTGTAGAATAGTTTTGGCAGCTCTCGTTCGCTTACCCTGACGCTAGCAGTCAGTTTTTGGTCGCTGCATCTGTAGCTCACGCCCTGCTCAGCCTCTTATTCCTTTAATAGAGCATTCATATTTCTTTAAATATAATTATTGAATCACTTCTGTCTGGTCATCAAAGTCGGTAGGTTCGGAAGACGGTACAATCTTCTTCCATGAACCATCTGTGTGACAATGAACATTTCACCATGTTGACAGTTTTCCGTTAGATTAAATGTGGACTATTAGAATATCAAATGTTTACGGATATGAAGGCAACGATCATATCTATCTATCTGTCTGTTTGTCTGTCTGTCTATCTATCTATCTATCTATCTATCTATCTATCTATCTATCTATCTATCTATCTATCTATCTATCTATCTATCTATCTATCTATCTATCTATCTATCTATCTATCTATCTATCTATCTGTCTGTCTGTCTGTCTGTCTATCTATATGTCTGTCTGCTTGACTGCCTGCCTGTCTGTCTGTCTGCCTGCCTGCCTATGTTCTTTGCGCGCCAAATACGGCGCATAAGTCAGAAACAAATGATCTCCAGTTGGAACGGTGTGACGCCACTGCTTTTAGATCTTGTATGGCGCTGAGGCCCATAGTTGAGCCCTCTCGGATGATTGTTCTTCTGCGTGTTTCCTTGGGCCTCCCCCTTTTCCGAACGCCCCGTGGTGTCCAATCGAGTGCTTGCAATGGAAGACGGTTGTTGTTCATTCTAAGGACATGTCCGATGTATGTCCATCGTTTTTTCCTGATGATGGTCGACACAAATAGTTGGTTTGTCTGTGTTCTTATCGAGTCATTAGTTATGAACTGGTCCCAGCGTATATTCAATAACTTTCTGAAACATTTATTTTCAAAGACATTTAGTTTGTTTTCTCACGCTTTTTTTTGTTGTTGATCGTTTAAAGGCAAGGTTTTCGTGATCAAAAATCCAAACAACTTCCGCTGTGACCAATAAGTATTCATTTGGGTCCGATATGGAAACCTAGATGGACCTCACTAACGTACATAAACGATTAAGATAGAAGGTGTACATAAATTTGTGCTACCTTATACAATTTAAAAAACACAATTATTTACGATGCCCCTCGAAAGCAGTTAGAGCGGGTGTTTATAAATGTAAATGAACTAGATTCGCTTGTAAATCTTGATACACTTCAGGACACAGTTCTAACGCTTTGACTTGAGAGTAAGAAATGGAGATTAATGAAATGCGAGAGTCGAGAGTGTGAGATAGTAGAGCGTATGAGTTACGTTACAATCATTCTTCAATGTCATGTTTTGGCTGTTGAAACAAAGAAATGTCATAAATTACTACTAAATAAGCATTACTTTAGACAACATTATGTAGAGTTCGGTGAGATCAGCTGGTACCGGGACCTTTGGGAGGGGATACAGTGGGTACATTGTACCCAGACAAGGAGCCAAAACGGGTTCGAGAGTCCAATTATGAGCTGTATAGAAGTTATTCACTACAGCTACTACTACTACTGCTACTACTACTACTACTACTTACTGCGACTGCTGCTACTACCACTACTTCTACTACTAGTACTACTACCACTACCACTACTATTATTACTATTACTACTACTACTTCCATTGCCACTACTACTACTACTACTACTGCTAAAGATGTCACAACCACTGCTGCCGTTGATACTACTACCACCAATACTAGCTATATTACTAACTTAACCTAACTTAACTTCATCAAAATGGTTAAGAAGGCTCTACATAGTCTGTATATAACCAGCTTATTCCACCACTACAACCACTATTACTGCTACTACCACTACTACTGCTACTACTACTACTACTACTACTACAACTACTACTACTATTACTACTACCACTACCTCTACTACTACTAATACTACTACTAATACTACTACCACTGCTACAACGACTACTATTAATGCTACTACTACCACTACTCCTACTACTACTACTACTACCACTACCACTATTAATATTACTACCACTGCTGCTACTACTACTACTGCTGCTACTACTACTACTACTACTACTACTACTACTATTATTATTATTACTACTACTACCACTATTACTACTGCTACCACTAGTAAAATACTAGTAATTAGAATTATGCACAATAAAAGCACAACGGCTACTTTGCTTTGGAACAACAAATTTTTTCCAGGCCCGAATTATGGTGGTGGTGACGATGATAGTGATAGTGATGGTGATGGTGGGGGTGGTGGTGATGATGGTGGTGGAGGTGGTGATGGTGGTAGAGGTGGTGATGGTGGGGGTGGTGGTGATGATGGTGGTGGAGGTGGGGATGGTGGTGGTGATAGTGGTGATGGTGGTGGTGGTGGTGGTGGTGATGGTGATGGTGGTGGTGATGGTGATGGTGGTGGTGATGGGGATGGTGGTGGTGAAGGTGGTGGTGGTGGTGATGGTGATGGTGGTGGTGAGGGTGGTGATGATGGTGGTGATGGTGGTGA
This sequence comes from Ariolimax columbianus, assembly GCA_036924085.1. Lineage (NCBI taxonomy): Eukaryota > Metazoa > Mollusca > Gastropoda > Stylommatophora > Arionidae > Ariolimax > Ariolimax columbianus. The sequence goes on along the minus strand of JAVGWX010000023.1, from coordinate 39,418,309 downwards.
TGATGGGGGTGGAGGTGGTGATGGGGGTGGTGGTGGTGATGGTGATGGTGGTGGTGATGATGGTGGTGATGGTGAGGGTGGTGGTGATGATGGTGGTGGAGGTGGTGATGATGGTACTGATGATGGTGGTGGAGGTGGTGATGGGGGTGGTGGTGGTGATAATGATGATGGTGGTGGTGGTGGAGGTGGTGATGGTGGTGGTGGTGATGGGAGTGGTGGTGATGGTGGGGGTGGTGGTGATGATGGTGGTGGAGGTGGTGGTGGTGGTGGTGATGGTGGTGGTGGTGGTGATGATGGGAGTGGTGGTGATGATAGTGGTGGTGATGGTGGTGATGATGATGGTGGTGGAGGTGGTGATGATGGTGGTGGTGATGATGATGGTGGTGGTGGTGGTGGTGATGGGAGTGGTGGTGATTGTGATGGTGATGGGGGTGGTGATGTTTGTGGTGGTGGTGATGATGATGGTGGTGGTGATGGTGGTGATGATGGTGGTGGAGGTGGTGATGGTGGTGGTGGTGGTGGTGGTGATGGTGATGATGGGAGTGGTGGTGATGGTGGTAATGATGATGGTGATGATGAACATACAAGAAACAACAAGAGGAAAATGAAACAGGGATCAATGAGAAATCTCTCAGTTCTGATTATTGCCGCTTCACAAAATATCTCAGATTCGAGCTCAGATTTAGAATAGAAGAAACAGATGGAAGCCTAGTTCCCTAACAAGGACAATCTGATTTGGGTAATCATAAACATGATTTTTATAATGAGACAAATACAGAAAACAGATAACACAGAATTTGGACAAAAAGAAGAGAATTCATAACATAGACCTTGGCATTGGATAATGAAAACTGAATTTGTGAAAAGATAGAATCTTTTAAAGCGCATCATTTGGATGGCTTGGCTTCGTTCATTTTCAATCTCCCGCTACCAAACACTGAAAGGGCCTAAGTAGCAGAATGTAGTCAAGAGAAAGGAATGTGTTGTGTCGTAGTTTACAGCTTGACTGCGATATTTGCACCTTTCGGTCCAACACATCCGAGCAAGCATTTTTTGAGTACCGGGTTAGCATTCCCTCTTCAATTCCTTCTCCTTAGCCAGCCTGCCCTACTGCAGCCTGTTATCCAGGATCACCGCGTGGAGGTGTAGAAGGTTCTTGGCAGCTTTGATTCACTGGCCCTGACCCTAGCGCTGCTCGCCATCTTGATCCCAAAGCGCATCATCTGATCGGTACAAACACTCTGGGTACAAAGGGCAGGCAGGAATGACAATTCGCGACAAGAATTCGCAACGCTAAGGAATATGGCGGGAACTACATCTGTTAATTAGTGTATTGAAGAACAGATAATAAAGTAATCTGGACAAATGACAAGAATGCAACATCATAAAGTAAAGTATCCCATTACTGCCGAAGGGGTGTGAGGTGTTAGCGATCTCACATTTCAAAGGCTCGGCTATATGAGGACGGTAGCCATCTCCTTCTCCTTCGTCGCTTTTACTTCCCGGACTGAACCGGTACCCATTTAAGGCTGGGTCGACTCGGGAGCCATTGCGGTCTGAAAAAAAGCATTACCGCCTCAACTGGGGAATGAACCCAGGACCACTCAGATGCGAAGCCAGCGTGCTAACCACTGCGCTACGCGGCTCCACAAATAAATATATATAAATCTGTGGCGAAATCAGGGTCACAAGCAAGACGTCCATCATGTAGCAATGTATAGTGGAATTCAAGAAACATTCCAAACTTGCAACATGTCGGCAGAACAAATCAGCCAACCACCATTACTAAAAGTATTCACATAACACTTCTCTGCCAGGCGATCATGAAATGAGACAAATCATTTTCATCATTTCTTAAGGAAGGGGATGGGGGGAAGGGTCAGTAGTTTATGTCCTACCAATCTCTCCTTCTCTAACAGTAAGTCATCTATTTACAGCTAGGGATGGGGAACTGAGATGCCAGTCCGGTCAGTCACAATATGCTGACCAATATCACTTTCATTCTCCAATGCAGTTCCCTGAAAACAGGTTGTTTTCAAGGCATTATGTTGAGGTGGATTGGCGTGATCCTCGATAGAAGTAAGCGTCATGCATATCATAAACACCTTAGGACCCCTTCATTAGCAGGCTCGGGATGTGAGGAAAGCTTCTACAAACAGCTACTAAACTTCCGTTTCAGGGCACACACAAGTTGTTGTTTGCGAGCGCCTACAATGAGTATGTTTACCCTTTTGTGCGCCCTGACAAGGACGTCCAGTGGTGGGTTGTAGTAGCTTTCCTCACATCCCGAGCGTGTTAATGAAGGTGGACAGGGACTCTTCCTGCGGTTGTGCTATGCATCGCTTCATCTGTATGTCGATCACTAATTCGGGGATCACGTTCATCCACACCTCGTTAGTCAGACTGCCAAGAAGAAGTCTTTTTCCAAGGAAGGTTACATGGAAGTCGAGGTGAGGGTCTTGGCCAGTATGTTGTGCCTGACCCTGACTAACATGTCTGATGAGTGTGTTGTGCCTGACCCTGACTAACATGTCTGATCAGTATGGTGTGCCTGACCCTGACTAACATGTCTGATCAGTATGTTTTACCTGACCCTGACTAACATGTCTGATCAGTATGTTGTGCCAGAAGTCGTTGTCTCCCTCCCCTGCACAAGAGTTAAATTGCGCATCGTGGGAATTCAACAACAACAACATCTGGGTGCGTTGGAGCTTGTCTTGAACAGAAGTTGAACTGGTTTGAGGACGAAGACACATCAGTGAATGAACTGACACTAACCAGCGACCAACTGCTGGCTGCTTGCATCATGGTCAGCGAATCATAGCTGACCAAAACTCTATCCCACATCCAAGTAACAAACCTGGAAACATACAACTCCAATTCAGCCCAGTTGAGAGAATACGGACCGAAGAGGGAGGACCAATCTGGACTCACAACGTGATGCTGAAGTCGGATGTGTCGTGCTGATAGACGCAGATACTGCGACACTTCGTTCTTTTCAGGACGAACAGCATAGAAAAAGAAGAAGAAGAAGAAGAAGGTGAAGGAGGATAAGAAGAAGAAGAAGAAGAAGAAGGAGAAGAAGAAGAAGAAGAAGGTGAAGGAGGATAAGAAGAAGAAGAAGAAGAATAAGAAGAAGGAGGAGGATAAGAAGAAGAAGAAGAAGAAGAAGAAAGAGAAGAAGAAGAAGAAGAACAATAAGAACAATAAGAACAATAAGAACAGTGAAAACACGAAGAACAAGACGAAGAAACTGGTATATTTGCCATGTGAAGTCATCACTACGACCAGCCTGCAACTCAAAACTTAGCACATGTACTATGGTAGTCTAAATTAGACATGTGTCATCGTCGTATTGGAAATCGCTTGCATATTATGTTTGGTTAATATCGACATCAGTGCTTTACGAGCAAACCAATAGGTGCTTGCTCTCCATCGGCAAAATAGCAAAGCGTGTGGATATTGAAGGTCCCAGAAACCCGCTGGTTCTACATACTCCTGTCAAGTGCTCTCAATCGCTACTCACTGCTCGTGCGGTGTGATTTAAAAAATCTAAAGTCTTGATTACCAGTTCGATCCTGGATAACAGGCTGCATTAGGGCAGACTGGCTAAGGAGAAGGGATCGAAGAGGGAATGCTAACCCGGTACTCAAAAAATGCTTGCTGAAGTCGGATGTGTTGGACCGAAAGGGGCAAATATCGCAGCCAAGCTGTAAACTACGACACAACGCATTCCGTTCTCTGGACTACATTCTGCTACTTAAGCCCTTTCAGGGTTTGGTAGCTGGAGATTGAGAACAAACGAAGAAGAAGAAGAAGAAGAAGAAGAAGAAGAAGAAGACGAAGATTACCAGTTCATAGACTTATTGGTCAATATCCACCATTGTTCGACCCTGAATGTCAAATTTATCCATATCCAAAGTATCAGCTTCGTGTGGACTTGAAGTGATAACGTCAGCTCTTTCGTTGTCATCAACTCCAGCCTAGCCAGGACAGTTCTTCTTTTCCGTCTTTTCGCTAATCCTGTTTTGCCATTTAGCGTCAGGTTACCAGAACAGTAGATCCACAAATGCCCGGTAAGATTTGAGGCTTCGATGTTCTCTGACGCCAGCCTTGCTGTTCCCCCCAAAAGCAAGGACTGAGTGTGCCTTGTAATGGTTGTTTTTGTAACATGCCTCAGAAAGCCACTTCAGAGCTGAAGTCACCAACCAGTTTGATTCCCAATCGTATTACTGGACGAGGTGAGCCTGTTAGGACTACACCGCCAGTCAACGACTGCACCTCACACTTTAACAGCGCGGAATCTCTAGACTATATTCTCACCAGCGCGCTTCGGATTTGAGGAAAGGTACTACAACCCACCTCTTTTCAGGGCATACAGAAGAACAAACGGACTCATTGTGGGCAAACAAACATCAACCTGTCTCAGTGTGGACATTAAACAAACATCAACCTGTCTCAGTGTGAGCATACAAACATCAACCTCTCTCAGTGTGGGCATTAAACAAACAGCAACCTGTCTCAGTGTGGGCATACAAACATCAACCTGTCTCAGTGTGGGCATACAAACATCAACCTGTCTCAGTGTAAGCATACAAACATCAACCTGTCTCAGTGTGGGCATACAAACATCAACCTCTCTCAGTGTGGGCATTAAACAAACAGCAACCTGTCTCAGTGGGGACATTAAACAAACATCAACCTGTCTCAGCGTGGGCATTAAACAAACATCAACCTGTCTCAGTGTGGACATTAAACAAACATCAACCTGTCTCAGTGGGGACATTAAACAAACACCAACCTGTCTGTTCAGCGACTTCCGAAACGGTAAGGTACCCTTGCAGTATAATATAATCTGAACTGCGATTATCATTGTTATTTCCCTTTATTCAAATATAGGGACCCTTAACCGGCAAGATCAACTTGGTTGTTTACACATGATGGGAGGAATGACAGAGAGGTGGAGTGAAAAACACAGAAATGAATTGTGGTTTCATATCAGTTCTCACTATTATTTATATACACACGCACCCGCACCCGCACCCCCCGCCCGACCGCCCGCCCCCCTGCACTTCCCGCCCGCCCATCCGCCCCCCGTTCGCACGCACGCACGCACGCACGCACGCACGCACACACACACACGCACCCACACACACACACACATGCATGCATTTACAGAGACAGTTGATTAAAAGTGTTGTTAAACCAACTCTCTGATGTCAGAGTCAGACATAAACTCTCAAACAAAACGCAAGAAAGATAATCTTGGTATTCGGTGTTTGAGAAAGGGTATTGGGATAACTGGGCTGGTTAAAGTGTGAAACGAAGTAATCAAACAGGAGGAGGAGGTGGGGGCGGGTAGTGGAGGGGGTGCATGAAATATGTCCATGAGCACTGCATGAGATTTCCCGTGTTAAAAGGTGGGACAACACATTGTCTTGTGTTCAGACAACGGAGACCTGGGAGGTTAAACTTTAGACCTTTTCAGTGGTTTAATGCATGTTGACTATCAAACAAAATTGTTATTTTAAACCGCTGTTGGTGTTTCTAAATGTTGCATAATTTGTCAAAGGTTTTTCTTATTAATATGTTTTTAATGAAGTCCGAGAACAAACACTGTTGTTGGGGATGAAGTGGTAGAAGCAGTGTATTGCGCTAGGTATGGATTTGTTGAAGAGGTGAGAATGACCTGTTTCTTTTTCGCTGGATTTCATACAATATTTAGACAGACAGGTACCCATTTACAGCTAAATTGACTCTAGCGTGCCAATCACAGGGATCGCACCTTGTTCCTTTGCATCAAGATATGAGTGAGCTTCTATCCTGCTGTGATACTATCCTAATTAATGACGTACATTTATTCATCTTTTATCTTTGTTCTATTCCACGTTAACTGGGGCTTCTCTTCTTGCGCCACTCTAAGTGATGGGTTATATCGTGTGTGCTATCAAAACAGGTGTGTTCTATCGTGTGCCACGCCAACTGATGTGTTCTTTCGTGTGCCACGCCAACAGATGTGTTCTTTCGTGTGCCACGCCAACTGCTGTGTTCTTTCGTGTGCCACGCCAACTGCTGTGTTCTTTCGTGTGCCACGCCAACTACTGTGTTCTTTCGTGTGTCACTCCAAATGCTGTGTTCTTTCGTGTGCCACGCCAACTGCTGTGTTATTTCGTGTGCCACACCAACTGCTGTGTTCTTCGTGCGTCATGTAAACTACTGTGTTCTTTCGTTTGTCACGCCAACTGCTGTGTTCTTTCGTGTGCCACGCCAAATGACGTGTTTTTTCGTGTGCCACGCCAACTGATATGTCATTTTGTGTGCCACGCCAACTGCTGTGTTCTTTCGTGTGGCACACCAACTGCTGTGTTCTTCCGTGTGCAACGTTAACTGTTGTGTTATTTTGTGTGTACTATAAAAAAACACGTGTGTTATTTCGTGTGCCACGCCAACTGTTGTGTTCTTTCGTGTGCCACGCTAACTGCTGATTTTTTTCGTATGTATTATTAAAACAGACGTATTCTTCCGTGCGCCATGTCAACTAGTGTGTGCATGTATATCAGGTCAACTGATGTCTTTTTTCGTGTGCTATGTCAACTAGTGTGTTTTTGTGTGTGCAATGTGTGCATGTCAACTGATGTGGTTTTTGTGTGTGCCATATAAACTGGTGTGTTTTTACGTGTTTACCATATGAAATAGCGTGATGTTTCCCTCGGCGTGTTCACTGGAGTGGTTTCTTGTTTTCACTGTCAGTTTGAGCGTGTCATGTCAATAGTTTTGCTGTCAATTTGAGCGTGTCATGTCAATTGTTTTGTATGTCTGTTCTTGGACGACGAGAATGTGTGTGTGTGTGTGTGTGTGTGTGTATGTGTCAGAGAGAGATCATCTACCAGGTCATATGGTGTGTCTGTGTGTGATCGTATACAATGTCAACTGAAGTGTGTTATCATGCGTCCTGCCAACTGGTCTGAGTGATCGCGTGCCATGCCAGCGTGTGTGTGTGTATGTCTGTGATATTGTTTCATGCCACCTTGTGTGTGTGTGTGTGTGATCGTGCTCCATACCAGCTTGTGTGTGTGTGTGTCTGTGTGTCTGTGATCGTGCTCCGTGCCACCTTGTGTGCGTATCTGTGATCGTGTGCCACGCCAGCTTGTGTGTGTGTGTCTGTGATCGTGTGCCATGCCAGCTTGTGTGTGTGTGTCTGTGATCGTGTGCCATGCCAGCTTGTGTGTGTGTGTCTGTGATCGTGTGCCATGCCAGCTTGTGTTTGTGTCTGTGAACGTGTGCCATGCCAGCTTGTGTTTGTGTCTGTGAACGTGTGCCATGCCAGCTTGTGTGTGTGTGACTGTGATCTTGTTCCATGCCACCTTGTGTGTGTGTCTGTGATCGTGTGCCATGCCAGCTTGTGTGTGTGTCTGTGATCGTGTGCCATGCCAGCTTGTGTGTGTGTGACTGTGATCTTGTTCAATGCCACCTTGTGTGTGTGAACTTGTTCCATGCCAGCGTGTGTGTGTGATTGTGTTCCAATTTCCCTGGTATCCGTGATCGTGTGGCATGTCATTTTGTGTGACCTCTGATCGTGTGCATGTTACCTGGTATGCGTGATCGTGTGGCATGTCATTTTGTGTGACCTCTGATCGTGTGGCATGTCATTTTGTGTGACCTCTGATCGTGTGGCATGTCATTTTGTGTGACCTCTGATCGTATGGCATGTCATTTTGTGTGACCTCTGATCGTGTGGCATGTCATTTTGTGTGACCTCTGATCGTGTGCCACGTTACCTGGTATGCGTGATTATGTGATCATCCCCAGTTTAATATTAATTATTTTCATTCAACACAAAATAACAAAAACCTATTCACTACCACTGGGCAGGAGTATGTAAAACCAGCGGGTTTCTAGTACGATCAGTATTCACACGCTTCGCCATTTTGCAAGTGGAGACCACCTCTGCTTTGATCGCAAATATATGACTAACAGAGGTAGTGAACGCTTGTACTCCTGGTTCAGAAGGTCGACTCCCATACCGCTTGGCCAGCATATCTATTTTACTCTAATCCATTCAACAATGTTCAACCGTCTAGTGTCTTCTCTCTTTGTCATTGAGGATAACATTTTCAATCAAGTTTACACGTCTGGTCCAGTGACCTTTTATTTATCACTTCTCGCATCTTGTGCACACACAAGGATTGGGTCTTTCGTAACAAGCTTCACACGCTTCTTTTCGCTGGAATCCCCCAACACAACAACATCATTCATTTCTAAGTCGACTAGAACATTCTTGACAGTCATCTAGCAAAGAATATGACCAACATTTTATCTGATCTACTAATCTGTGTACTGATTATCTATCATTCGCAACCAGAAGACAGTATTTGCCTTATGTAATAATACATAACTCTCTTTCTTGCCATTATTTACAAGACTTCTTTAACAGAATGTCTTCCATGTTTTGGTATTGAAGAATACCTTCCATGTTTTGGTATGCAAGAATACCTTCCATGTTTTGGTATACAAGAATACCTTCCATGTTTTGGTATGGAAGAATGCCTTCCATTTGTTGGAGTATCCGACTTATTCCACACAATTCGTATAGCTGATATTGTTTTTGTTTTTTTATTATGTATTGTTTTAATGTCCTTCTCATGCGTATGTCAGTTATTATCTTCTTTTTCCTTTAATTATTTTTTTTTTTCGTCTTTATCATCTTGGTATGCATATTTTATCACATCAGTCTCTAATCAGACTTGTTCTCTGCTTTTTTCTGCAGTTGTTTCCCGTCCAACCATTTTCTTGTATGTTGTCTCTTAGGCCTTCCTGTGTCTCTCTATCTCGGGCGGCATAGGCCTACGTACGAATAGACGCATTTTAATCAAAAGCTGTTCGAAGTAATACGCTCCAACTTGACTTACCATCGTGAACTCAAATTACAACAACCGAAAAATGGAATGGAGGCGTATCAACTAACAATTGTTTGGTCGCATCTGCTGACGAGAATAAGGCTGGTTACCATGACAATCACGCGAGGTCAGGTGCCAGGATCCACCTTTATCGGCAAGCCCGGGGTGTGAAGAAAGCTACTGTAACCCGTCCCTTAACGCTCTTATAAGGTCGCACAATCAAGTGGACGTACCCACTGATGGCATTAAACAACAACACTGATCTATATGAATGAAAAGACCAGCAGAGACTGTGTAAGAAATCTTCGTTTACGATATTTCAGTTTTTAAATATGTGATAACATTCTTGTTTTTCAAGTTGTTGAATTATGTCTAAAGTTACCAACTTAAGCGTCTAATGTAAACTATTAATACCTTTTTAATAACTTGAGAGGTTGTTTCTACAGGTTAGGCGTACTTAATGAAGCGCACCCTCGCGTTCTTAGGCCCAACGAGGGTATGTCAACATAGACGCACGAGGAAGTGGATAATCGATACCGGACACAATAACAGTCGTCAAACTACAGATGCCAACTTTGCTTTCCGGCTGTTACATCGTCTAATCGATGAGGGATGTTTGTTCTCGTGGCTTCAACAGAAGGGAGCCGTATAGCGTCTTCCCGTGACCCAGTTAGATGATCATTCATTGGTCAGTCGGCTGGAAGCTTAGAATGTCTATCACTTGTGGGACACTGAAACAGCTAAACTACCATTTTGACAGTTACTATATTCCCTGGAGTGGTATTCATCGATTTACGAACAGGCCCACTAGAACTTCTCCTGAGACCATTTGTCCCAGTTGATAGTGTTTCATGAGTCAATTTTTCTCAGTTGATAGTGCAACACGAGTCCATATGTCCGAGTTCAAAGTGTAGTATAAGTACATTTGTCTCAGTTGATAGTGGATCATGAGTCAATTTGTCTCAGTTGATAGTGTATCTTGAGTCAATTTGTCTCTGTTGATAGTGTATCTTGAGTCCATTTGTCCGAGTTGATAGTGTATCTTGAGTCCATTTGTCTCTGTTGATAGTGTATCTTGAGTCCATTTGTCTCTGTTGATAGTGTATCTTGAGTCCATTTGTCTCTGTTGATAGTGTATCATGAGTCAATTTGTCTCTGTTGATAGTGTATCATGAGTCCATTTGTCCGAGTTGATAGTGTATCTTGAGTCCATTTGTCTCTGTTGATAGTGTATCATGAGTCCATTTGTCTCTGTTGATAGTGTATCATGAGTCCATTTGTCTCTGTTGATAGTGTATCATAGTCCATTTGTCTCTGTTGATAGTGTGTCATGAGTCCATTTGTCTCTGTTGATAGTGTATCATGAGTCCATTTGTCTCTGTTGATAGTGTATCATGAGTCCATTTGTCTCTGTTGATAGTGTATCCTGAGTCCATTTGTCCGAGTTGATAATGTGTCTTGAGTCCATTTGTCTCTGTTGATAGTGTATCATGAGTCCATTTGTCCGAGTTGATAATGTGTCTTGAGTCCATTTGTCTCTGTTGATAGTGTATCATGAGTCCATTTGTCTCTGTTGATAGTGTATCATGAGTCCATTTGTCTCTGTTGATAGTGTATCCTGAGTCCATTTGTCTCTGTTGATAGTGTATCCTGAGTCCATTTGTCTTTGTTGATAGTGTATCCTGAGTCCATGTGCCCCAGTTGATAGTGTATCCTGAGTCCATGCGTCCCAGTTGATAGTGTATCCTGAGTCCATGTGCCCCAGTTGATAGTTTGCTCTGCTGATTTGTTCCAGTTGATAGTGGACTATGAGTCCGTGTGTCCCAGTTGATAGTGGACTATGAGTCCACGTGTCCCAGTTGATAGTGGACTATGAGTCCGTGTGTCCCAGTTGATAGTGGACTATGAGTCCGTATGTCCCAGTTGATAGTGGACTATGAGTCCATGTGTCCCAGTTGATAGTGGATTATGAGTCCATGTGTCCCAGTTGATAGTGGATTATGAGTCCATGTGTCCCAGTTGATAGTGGACTATGAGTCCATGTGTCCCAATTGATAGTGGACTATGAGTCCATGTGTCCCAGTTGATAGTGGACTATGAGTCTATTTGTGCCAATTCATAGTGTATCCTGGGTCAGGGATCTTAGGCAGTATGTTGCACGTAACTCCGGCATGATGTGATAGTGTGACAGTTCCCTATGGAGCATAAGCGTATATTGCAGAGGAAATGGGTTAAGTTGACAACACGGACTCGCACGTCAGGCTGTCACATTTAGAATGACAGTGACTTTGAGATATTGCAGCCAATCAGATTCTAGATGGGTGGGACCAAATTATATGGTTGGCTAACCTGCCAATTGGGGAGAACATGTTTGTTTCTAAAGCTAAGAAAAGAGTCTATAAAAGACAATGTAGAGATAATTTCAGGACATTTTGATAGAAACATTCTACGGGCTGATTATCCCATCATACATCTAGAGCCTTGCATTCACGATCAAAGGTGCGAATGATGGACACACTGTAAGCAATAAGAGAAAGAGATCTGATCACATGCCAGTGTAAAGGTTTGTCTGGGTACAAATTGAGAGAGATCTGATCACATGCCAGTGTAAAGGTTTGTCTGGGTACAAAATGAGAGAGATCTGATCACATGCGAGTGTGAAGATTTGTCTGGGTACAAATTGAGAGAGATCTAGAATTCTGTCTGTTCGCCTGAACCATAGCATTGGTTGTTTATTGGAAGAATGCTGGCTTTTATGCGATAGAAGGCTCTTGGCTCCTTGAACTGGTCGGGGCAAAATGGGGGTCCTTTCTTAATCCTGGGATAATATCCCAAAGGCTCTTGGTTCCCTAAACTGGTGGGCAAAAGGGGGTCCTTTCTTAATCCTGGGATAATATCCCAAAGGCTCTTGGTTCCCTAACTGGTGGGCAAAAGGGTGTCCTATCTTAATCCTGGGATAATATCCCAAAGGCTCTTGGTTCCCTAAACTGGTCGTGGCAAAAGGGGGTCCTTTCTTAATCCTGTGATAATATCCCAAAGGCTCTTGGTTCCCCAAACTGGTCGTGGCAAAAGGGGGTCCTTTCTTAATCCTGGGATAATATCACAAAGGCTCTTGATTCCCTAAACTGGTCGTGGCAAAAATGGTTTCTTCCAGAATTTTTGTATAAAGTCACGAATGTGTTTTCCTTGTGGAGCTTATTTGTTAACCCATGCTTGTTCGCTCGACAGCCTAAAGCAGCCAACCATGACAAAGGACGGCAGATCATCACTAACGTAGACAATCCGGAAAACAGCAGGAAACAACGAGTTAGATAGAACCACTGATGTGTAATACGATTAGATTAGACTAAGTTTAGCGTTTATGTTATTACGAAATGGGAGACATAGAACCTGGGAATAATAGTTCGGGGGGGGGGGGGGGGGGGGGTACCATCAACAGCAAGTGATTGAATCCTCCGCGTTAGTTTAGAACATGAAAATTTAGTTAGTAGTTCTTTTCTTTTGTTGATATTGTGTAACAGTTTTTCTTGCAATTATATAGATTATCTCGTTTTAGTGGTTAACGATAGTGTTACGGTTAACGATAGTTTTAGTGGTTAACGATAGTTTCAGTGGTTAACGATAGTTTTAGTGGTTAACGATAGTTTTAGTGGTTAACGATAGTTTTAGTGGTTAACGATATGTTTAGTCGTTAACGATAGTTTTAGTGGTTAACGATAGTTTTAGTGGTTAATGATAGATTTAGGGGTTAACGATAGTTTTAGTGGTTAACGATAGTTTTAGTGGTTAACGATAGTTTTAGTGGTTAACGATAGTTTCAGTGGTTAACGATAGTTTTAGTGGTTAACGATAGTTTTAGTGGTTAACGATAGTTTTAGTGGTTAACGATAGTTTTAGTGCATTCTGTGATTCTAGTATAACGTCTTACAGTCTATGTTGTGAGTCAGTCAACTCAGATAAGCCAACCCTGTCACGGGATCTTACTCAGTATGTCGCGCAACGACAACTCGCCACTTAACGTCCATTTAATGGTGCACGAAAGAGTAATCCTACTCATTCTGGGAATTCAGCAGCAGCAACAACAACAACAACAACAACTCCGGCTTGACGTGGGATCCTAGTCGGTATTTTACACGTAACTCTGCATGGTGCAATCTCAGTCAGTAAGTTGCATGTAGCTATGACGTAATGTGGGATCTCAATCAGTTTGTTTCATGTAGCTATGACGTAATGTGGAATCTCAGTCAGTAAGTTGCATGTAGCTTTGACGTAATGTGGGATCTCAGTCAGTAAGTTGCATGTAGCTATGACGTAATGTGGGATCTCAGTCAGTAAGTTGCATGTAGCTATGACGTAATGTGGGATCTCAATCAGTTTGTTTCATGTAGCTATGACGTAATGTGGAATCTCAGTCAGTAAGTTGCATGTAGCTTTGACGTAATGTGGGATCTCAGTCAGTAAGTTGCATGTAGCTATGACGTAATGTGGGATCTCAGTCAGTAAGTTGCATGTAGCTATGACGTAATGTGGGATCTCAGTCGGTAAGTTGCATGTAGCTATGACGTAATGTGGAATCTCAGTCAGTAAGTTGCATGTAGCTATGACGAAATGTGGGATCTCAGTCAGTAAGTTGCATGTAGCTATGACGTAATGTGGGATCTCAGTCAGTAAGTTGCATGTAGCTATGACGTAATGTGGGATCTCAGTCAGTAAGTTGCATGTAGCTATGACGTAATGTGGGATCTCAGTCAGTAAGTTGCATGTAGCTATGACGTAATGTGGGATCTCAGTCAGTAAGTTGCATGTAGCTATGACGTAATGTGGGATCTCAGTCAGTAAGTTGCATGTAGCTATGACGTAATGTGGGATCTCAGTCAGTAAGTTGCATGTAGCTATGACGTAATGTGGGATCTCAATCAGTTTGTTCCATGTAGCTATGACGTAATGTGGGATCTCAGTCAGTAAGTTGCATGTAGCTATGACGTAATGTGGGATCTCAATCAGTTTGTTCCATGTAGCTATGACGTGATGTGGGATCTCAGTCAGTAAGTTGCATGTAGCTATGACGTGATGTGGGATCTCAGTCAGTAAGTTGCATGTAGCTATGACGTGATGTGGGATCTCAATCAGTTTGTTCCATGTAGCTATGACGTGATGTGGGATCTCAGTCAGTAAGTTGCATGTAGCTATGACGTAATGTGGGATCTCAATCAGTTTGTTCCATGTAGCTATGACGTGATGTGGGATCTAGGTCAGTAAGTTGCATGTAGCTATGACGTAATGTGGGATCTCAGTCAGTTTGTTTCATGTAGCTATGACGTGATGTGGGATCTCAATCAGTTTGTTCCATGTAGCTATGACGTAATGTGGGATCTCAGTCAGTAAGTTGCATGTAGCTATGACGTGATGTGGGATCTCAATCAGTTTGTTCCATGTAGCTATGACGTAATGTGAGTCCTCAGTCAGTAAGTTGCATGTAGCTATGACGTGATGTGGGATCTCAATCAGTTTGTTCCATGTAGCTATGACGTGATGTGGGATCTCAGTCAGTAAGTTGCATGTAGCTATGACGTGATGTGGGATCTCAGTCAGTAAGTTGTATGTAGCTATGACGTAATGTGGGATCTCAATCAGTTTGTTCCATGTAGCTATGACGTGATGTGGGATCTCAGTCAGTAAGTTGCATGTAGCTATGACGTAATGTGGGATCTCAGTCAGTTTGTTTCATGTAGCTATGACGTGATGTGGGATCTCAATCAGTTTGTTCCATGTAGCTATGACGTAATGTGGGATCTCAGTCAGTAAGTTGCATGTAGCTATGACGTGATGTGGGATCTCAATCAGTTTGTTCCATGTAGCTATGACGTAATGTGGGATCTCAGTCAGTTTGTTTCATGTAGCTATGACGTAATGTGGGATCTCAGTCAGTAAGTTGCATGTAGCTATGACGTAATGTGGGATCTCAGTCAGTAAGTTGCATGTAGCTATGACGTAATGTGGGATCTCAGTCAGTAAGTTGCACGTAATTCTGATGCAATCAACGTAACACGGCGGCAAGTAAATACCATCCAAATGAAATAACACGTTCCACCGATTGGCTGTAATTGACGGTCGAATTGCCTCCTGTTAGACCACACGCCTAGCATTTGTTTGGCCGGGCTAACTATAGCCGCACAACGCACAAGAGAACGTGGCATTGTTCTACCACCATAGGGAACAATTAGAGCGCTGAACAAAGCGGTTGTATTGTGACTCCGTGAGTCACCTGTATGGTTGATGGGGAATGCACGCCCAAGCTACCTGGATGTAGACAAATCGTGTCTGCTTATGTTTAACAAAATAATAGTTACCTGCCCTGCCACAAAACCGTCAGTCACATAAAAGAACGGTATTACATTCAGGATTTGTTCAGGTATCCTGGCGGAAAGGGTGGCTGACCCCAATCAGACAAGTCCATTGGCAGTGGAGCGAGAGCTAGTTGTGGCGTGTCAGGTGTGTAATAAGTCTGTTTCTACCTGGACGATTAAACAGCTGTAGATGTTGTTGTTGATGTGAATGTCCACAATGAGAAGATTCACTCTGTTTGTGCGCCCTTGAAAAGGACGATTAGAGATGGGTTGCAGCAGCTTTCCTAACATCATGAGCGTGCTGATGATGCTGGACGGAGATCCACCAGCCGGTTGTGCTATGATTGGCTTCATTTGCGTTTCGCTCATTACTAAGGGGACCACGTCGATCACCCACCTCGTTTGCCAGATAGTCAAGAAGAACAGTCCGTTCTCAAGGCGGACTACGTGAAAGTCCAAACAAGAGTCTTGGCCAGTATATTCGGCCTGTCCCTGACCAACATGTCTGACCAGTATGATGTGCCGGACCAGACGTTAGCCGTCCTCCCCCAACCGTTGAGAATTACACGAGCATGTTTTCCACGAAGACGGGGATGGGGGAATCAGAGGGCACTGCTTGAGGCCCCACCCCACCCCCTCCACAAAATACGCAATGAGCCCTAACACGGTAACATCATGCCAAGCTGGTAACAGCTGCTCATAGCTGTGAGGTAGGCAACTTAGTTAACAATCGAAGCTGCTGTCTCGCATGCTCCACGGGGAGAATAGGAAGCTTTAGATGACAACCGAGATCCAAAACATTCAAAAATTTATATATATCTATCTATCTATCTATCTGTCTGTCTGTCTGTCTGTCTCTGTCTGTCTGTCTGTCTGTCTATCTATCTATCTATGTCGGACTGATTGTGTATAAACCATGTGAAATATGTGTGAAGATCTCACCTCATGTCCTCGTCCCTAAAAACAGACTATATCACATCAGCCTGGCCAGCGAGGTGGTCATCGTCACTGGAATTCCCATAATGATGAGCCCATTAAGAAGTCTCGTAATACACCACAGCAAGTATAACTGAGGTCTACTTCACAAGTACATTTCACGATGAAATCACAGCCACTGTAACCTGTCACTAAAGAAATCACAGCCACTGTAACCTGTCACCAAAGAAACACTATCAAGAGTGACTTCCACAACAACAAAAATAACACCAACAACAGCGACAAATAAATGTGAATTTAACATTTTTCTTTCACTTTCTGTCTCTATGTATATGTCCTTGACGTCTATATGTCTGTTACTCTCTCTCTCTCTCTCTCTCTCTCTCTCTCTCTCTCTCTCTCTCTATCTATATCTCTCTATCTGTCTTTGCATCTATATCTTTATATACATATGTTCCTCTTTCTCTATGTATGTCTCTGTTTCTGTATCTTACTACGTTGTCTCCGTGTGGTTCTCTCTGTCCTCCACCCTCTCTCATTATCTCCTCCGTTGCCTTTCTCATCCGCTATCTCGCCAAGTACTTTTTCTCTCTTTCTCGCCCCCCCCCCCAAGATAAAATAATCCCCCCTCCCCCCCCCCCCCCCTCCCTTGTTCCAGCTATTCGGAAGAGTTCCATCTTATAATGCACGTGTTCCTGTCACAGGCCACCAAAACGAAACCAGGACCTTAGCCAGTAATTACCGTTGTTGGTCGCTTACATTCATCCCTCACGCTGGGACATTAACGAGCACACGCACATCATTACACACACCTATACACACATCCACACAACCAAACACACACACACCCACACACACACACAAGGACGTATATTAAATCAGAATGCAAAAAACATGCATGCCAAAACCGCGCATATTCCAAGGTCATTTTGGGACGTCACCTCGTGTGTATATATAAACATATGTATGTATGTATGTATGTATGTATGTATGTATGTATGTATGTATGTATGTATGTATGTATGTATGTATGTATGTATGTATGTGTGTGTGTATGTATGTGTGTATGTATGTATGTGTGTATGTGTGTGCGTGGGTGCATGGGTGCATGCGTGCGTGCGTGTGTGTGTGTGTGCGTGCGCGTGTGTGTGTATGTATGTATGTGTGTATGTATGTATGTGTGCATGCATTTATGTGTGTATGTATGTATGTGTTTGTGTATGTGTGTATGCATGTGTGTATGTATATGTGTATGTATTTATGTGTGTATGTGTGTATGTGTGTATGTGTGCATGTATTTATGTGTGTATGTATGTATGTGTGTATGTATGTGTGTATGCATGTGTGTATGTATGGGTGTATGTATGTATGTATTTATGTGTGTATGTATGTATGTGTGTATGTATGTGTGTATGCATGTGTGTATGTATGTGTGTATGTATGTATGTATTTATTGTGTATGCATGTGTGTGTGTGAAAAAAGAATACGACCTATGGGTCGGTAAAATATAATGACTCACCTGGTAGATTAAAACCCTAAGCACCTTTAAAGTACTCTCCTTGGAGCTCCACACATCTCTGCCACGTGTCATGCCATTGTTGGAATCCTTTCAGGAAGGTCTTTTTGGTGATTCGTACAGTTGGTTCGTCACATTCCACATAATGTCTTCTCGTGACTGAAATATGGTCCCTTTCAGCCCAGTTTTCAGCTTGGTGAACAGTGACAAATCGCAAGGAGCCAAGTCCAGAGAACAGCAAGATGCCTGAAGAAAGAGAGGAATGTTGTGTTTGGCCAAGAAAGTCTGAATCAGATCCAAAGAACAACGGGAACTTGGCCTCTCCATCATGACAACAGACCCTCCAATTCTTCGCATCTGATTCAGACTTCCTTTGGCAAACACAACATTCCTCTGGTTCAACCAGTCGTCATATTCTCCCGACATGGCTTCCTGTGACATTTGGCTCATTCCCAAGCTGACAATTTTGCTGAAAGGGACCCTATTCGAGTTACTAGAAGACATTACGCGGAATGTCACAACACAGAGACCTTCCAGAGACCTTCCTGAGACCTTCCTGAGACCTTCCTGAGACCTTCCAGAGACCATCCAGAGACCTTCCTGAGACCTTCATGAGACCTTCCAAAGACATTCCTAAAACCTTTCTGAGACCTTACTGAAATGCTTCCATCAATGGTGCAACCGCTGTGAGAGGTGTCTGTAGTCCCAAGGAGAGGGCTTAGAAGGGTTAGGGTTTAAAACCTCCAAGTGGTAATTTTTTTTCAGGCTAAGATCGGATACTTTTTGAACATACCTTGTATGTATGCATGTAATGTATATAAGTATATATGAATATACAAAATGCTGTCACAATAGATAATCAGGACCACTTCAATTAATTTAAGAAATAATTGCCTTCTTAGCATAATGAGAAAAAATTCTAACAGGAAGGCCTTAAAACATTTTCTTTCTTGAATTTCTGAACGCAAATTCGTGAATGATGTTCTGCAATGATATGATACACATATTTTCACTTTTTATACACATGATGATGCTAAGTACTGACCGTTTTTGTAGAAATGCGGCAGCTATCTGTCCATTTTTATTATCTTTATCTGTGCAACATATTATTATACTTGTCAAGGCCGCAGTGGATTATAATAAGCTAATCTGTCATTTATGGTTGTGCCAGAATCTGACGCTGAGCTAAGTGCATGATTCTGACAATACAACACATAAACTAACAAACACGTATTTTTACACACACACCACGCAGGAATATTTTCACTTACACAAGCATACATGCACACACACACACACACCACGCAGGAATATATTCACTCACACAAGCATACATGCACACACACACACAACACACAGGAATATATTCACTCACACAAGCATACATGCACACACACACACACACCACGCAGGAATATATTCACTCACACAAGCATACATGCACACACACACACACACCACGCAGGAATATATTCACTCACACAAGCATACATGCACACACACACACAACACACAGGAATATATTCACTCACACAAGTATACATGCACACTCACACACACTCGCACACAGATACTCGCACGCATGCTCGCTCTAGGCACGCACACGCATATAAATATATATATGTGTAAAGAGACAGAGAGAGCGTGTATGAAAGAGAGAGAGAGACAGCGCGTCTGTGTGTGAGAGAGTGAACGTGTGTGTGTGTGTTAGAGAGAGAGTGAGAGAGTGAGAGAGAGTGTGTGTGTGTGTGAGAGAGAGTGTGTGTGTGAGAGAGAGAGTGAGAGAGAGCGAGTATGTGTGTGAGAGAGAGAGAACGTGCGTGTGAGAGAGAGAGTGAGTGAGAGAGAAAGAGAAAGAGAGAGAAACAAATAGGATAATGGGACACCTGTCGTGTTACTGGACCGTCTGACCGACCTGTATCTGGGCCCATCAATCAAACAGTCGAGTGAGTCACACACATTGTATCCTGCTTCTGTGTATTGCGCACAAGTCGGTCAAGCCATGGTCAAACCGTTGGGAATTGAGAGCAACGAGAGAGGTAGGGGAGGGGGGGGGGGGCAACTGGACCGTGGCCCTATCGTGCCCCCACGAAAATATGAAATGTCTGAGAACGCCTAGAATATCATTTTCCTGTAATGCTGGGATTTACGGCAATAAAAGAGATCACATCTTGGGGTTTGAAAAGCTCTTAACTCTGTCACATTGCGAGGGATATTCTGACGTCAATCAATGGAAGCCTGGATATCTTCTTAAGAGGACTTTCATACAACATGGATGAGAATGCCATCAAACATTCTGCCGGTTAAGATGGGGTTTTAACGCTTTTTAAACGTCATTTTTTGTTTGGTAGGCTATTTACAATAATGTAAACATGATTTATGTAAAATAATGATACGTGTATCGGTGTTTTTATATAAATTAATATGAGTATGTCGGTGTTTGTATGAATTAATATGAGTGTGTCAGTGTTTGTATGAATTAATATGAGGATGTCAGTGTTCATATGAATGAATATGAGTGTGTCAGTGTTTATATAAATTAGTTTGAGTGTGTCAGTGTTTGTATAAATTAATATGAGTGTGTCAGTGTTTATTTAATTAATATGAGGATGTCAGTGTTTATTTAATTAATATGAGGGTGTCAGTGTTTATTTAATTAATATGAGGATGTCAGTGTTTATTTAATTAATATGAGGATGACAGTGTTTATTTAATTAATATGAGGATGTCAGTGTTTATTTAATTAATATGAGGGTGTCAGTGTTTATTTAATTAATATGAGGATGTCAGTGTTTATTTAATTAATATGAGGATGTCACTGTTTATTTAATTAATATGAGGATGTCAGTGTTTATTTAATTAATATGAGGATGTCAGTGTTTATTTAATTAATATGAGGATGTCAGTGTTTATTTAATTAATATGAGGATGTCAGTGTTTATTTAAAATGTTATGCTGTTGTTGTTTAATGCCTACAATCAGTAAATTTACTTTTTTGGGCGCCTTGAAATGGGTTTGTTGAAGTAGGTTTCCTCACATCCAACGTGTGCCGATGATGGTGGACCGCGGTCCTTCGAGGGATTGTGTAGGATTAGCTTTATCTGCGTGACGCTCACTACTACGGGGATTGTGTACATCAACATCTCGCTTGCCAGATTTCTTTGAAAACAACCCGTTTCCAGAGAACGCTACATGGAAGAAAGATAATGGTATTTGTAGGTGTCTTGTGCCTGTGTCTGACGTGGCATACTGGTTAGTATCTTGTGTTTGTATCTGACACCACATCCTGGTCAGAATCTTGTGCTTGTGTCTGACACCACATCCTGGTCAGTATCTTGTGCCTGTCTCTGACACCACATCCTGGTCAGTATCTTGTGAGTGTCTGACACCACATCCTGGTCAGTATCTTGTGAGTGTCTGACACCACATCCTGGTCAGTATCTTGTGCTTGTGTCTGACACCACATCCTGGTCAGTATCTTGTGAGTGTCTGACACCACATCCTGGTCAGTATCTTGTGAGTGTCTGACACCACATCCTGGTCAGTATCTTGTGCCTGTCTCTGACTTGACATCCTGGTCAGTATGTTGTGTCTGACCGTGACGCAATGTTCTGGTAATTTTTGTGTGTCTAATCCAGGATGATGTCCTGGTCAGTAATTTGTATCTGACCCTGACGCGACATCATGGTCAGTAGGGCGTGCCTGGCCATGACGCGACATCCTGGTCAATAACCTGTGCCTGGCCCTTACGAGATATACTGGTCAGTATCTTGTGCCTAACCCTTACGAGATGTACTGGTCAGTATATTGTGCCTGAGCTGCACTACAATAATGTCGAAGTCTCGGTGTACATGTAAAATAAGTCCAATCAGCTGTAATACAAACGAGAGCCAGAAAGTCACCTGGATGTTATTGTATGAACCCAATATGTTATTTTTTTTCTTTAACGGCGTTTGTCCCGAAAAAGATGTTTGTGAGGTTATTTCCTAGTTCACGATGAGGCTGTTATATCTGCGCTTTTCGGCCCGATAAATCAGATTTTCTAACATTTTTGGGAATGTGGTCTACCTTCGCTCTTCTATCCTTAATCTATTAGCCAGTCTGTATAGTTGCAGTTTGTTTTAAGGGTCGCCACTTGGAGGTGGAACAGGGTATTGGTCAGTTATGGGTCACTGACTCTGATAGAGGATTTATTTGACTTTTCCTCTTACAAAATAAGGAAATTATAAAAGCAAAGGGACCCATGAGCTAAAATAGATAGTACAAGTAAGGTGAATGAGCAAGGCCAGGTAGCTGTGAAAAGACAAATACCGTGGTTAGGTATGATAAAAATAAATTTTAAAGACAAGAACAAGGAAGTGATAGTATAAAGCATTAGTTAGATCTAGAATGGAGTACTATGTTCAGGTGTGGAGCCCTTATCGTATAGGGGATATAAACATGATGGAAATGTTACAAAGAAGAACGGCAAAACTGATATTCCAAAATGAAGTTACGAGGAAAGACTCATAAAAAGGGTCTACAGTGTCTTGTAACGAGAAGAATTCAAGGTCACTTAATACCGGTTTAATAACATAATACACTTGTTTACCAGGCCTCTGACCTACGCACCCTTCTTCACGGTAGTGAGACATGGTCTACCTACATGCACCAGAAGAGGCGGCTAAACATCTATCACATGAGGTGCCTCGCAAAATCCTGGGCGTTGGGTGGCACGACAAGATCACCAACGGTGAGGTGTTGGAGAGAACAGGCACCGTCACAATTTATTCCATGCTTATTCTTGGAAGGCTCTGATGGTTGGGACACACTCGGGGGATAGATGATGGCATAATACCAAAAGATCTTCTCTATGGGGAATTACAGTATGGAAAAATGTCTCTGGGCCGGCCATTACAGCGGTATACAAAGATGTATGTAAGCGGAATATGAATGATGCGGGCATCGATTTGGAATCATGGGAACAGGACGCCATGGATCGTGTTACATGGAGAGGCAGGACTAAACAGGGAATACAGACAAAGGAGATACTGATTGCTGATTGGCTAAAGACTCAGCGAATGAGAAGACACGACACACCATGCGATCCCGCAAACGGTCTTGACTTTCCCTGTACATACTGTGGAAGAGTCTTCTATCCTCGGATTGGTCTTACGATTCACATTCGTTATCATCACTGACAGTTGTTACATCCCTCTTTTCAAAGCTAAATTCCTATCGTCGGACAAGACAGAAAGTGACATTGATGATGACAATAATGAACAGATAATCAACAGAAAGAATAAATGAGACTATAATAAGTATGCCGAAGATACAAAACCTACACGAACGAACAAGAGGGTACGACTACACATTAATTAAAGAAAGGTCCAGATTTGAAATTAAAAATAATTTTTTGCGCAGAGAGTGATGACTGTTTGGAATACATTGCAATGAGAAATAGTAGGGACAAGGTCTCGTAATGCATTCAAAAGAGGATTGAATGCACAGTTATTTTTAGATCAAGCTGATATAAAGAAATGTGTATACAGACTTCGCAGAGTCACAGCCAAATCTAGATCTAAAGTGGGCCACGGCAGAGATGGCAGAAGCAGTATAAATGAGTTAAGTTTTGTTGTTGAAAATGTGTTTATGATTACTGTTATGATCTTTGTTATTTCACCTGTTGAATGAATGGCCTTTCTTCTTTTCCACTATTCTCAAGTAAACACATTACAGTCCTCGGCTTCAATAAAATTGGACCAGCCATGAGGCAGATGTAGATCTATGCTCACATTTTGTAGATCGTATTGATATTCCTTTAAAAGGAATATATTCCCGTTGTGCTCTATTATATATGCCAATGCACGTTTAAATATTAACAAAACACACACACAAACAATTTCTCTGCTGCAGAACTGAAGAAACATGTCCAAAGACAAACTGTTGCCAGTCCCTGCACAAGGCCCGGGAAAGCTGCAAGCCTATTGGTAGGCTTAGCTAGTGTCACGAGCTGTCGGTGGTTTAATCGTTTCTTTTGTTGAATCCTGAATGGCGCGATAATCTGGGCCGTGTTGACGTAGCAGCTGTAAGGATTGCGCCTCTAATCCCCTATGGTGGAGTCCGTCTATCAACCCATGCGTCCACACCTGAGACCCGGCCATGTGGTTGACTTAACGATTAATACAAAAATTGTATTGATCAGTTTCAAGGTTATCAGGGTTATAGTTGGGCATGACCTTGAGTTGCGAGAATAAAAGATATAGGAACAATAGCTGCATTCTTCTTCATTTTCTTGACGAATACTTTTGTCCCCGTCTGCTGTCATTGTATAGGATGCAAACCCATGCAATGTGTTGGTGTACCTGGATGGTATTGTAGGTAAGGAGTGGTTTGTTAATCGTGTCAGCACAGACATGTATTTGTAACAGGAAAGAATGGAAAAATATGTAGTGTAACAGGAAAAAAAATGGAGAAATATGTATTGTAACAGGAACGAATGGAGAAAAATGTATTGTAACAGGAAAGAATGGACTAATCTGTATTGTAACGGGAAAGAATGGACTAATCTGTATTGTAACAGGAAAGAATGGACTAATCTGTATTGTAACAGGAAAGAATGGACTAATCTGTATTGTAACAGGAAAGAATGGACTAATCTGTATTGTAACGGGAAAGAATGGACTAATCTGTATTGTAACAGGAAAGAATGGACTAATCTGTATTGTAACAGGAAATAATGGACACATCTGTTACTATCTGTATAATCTGCTCTTTTGCCTTAATTGCTCTCTTTTATCGTGAGAGTTCCTGGTAACACATTGTCTGGAAATACCTTGTCTTGTAATACCTTGTCTGATAATACCTTGTCTGGTAATACCTTGTCTGGAAATACCTTGTCTGATAATACCTTGTCTGGTAATACCTTGTCTGGTAATACCTTATCTGGTAATACTTTATTGTGGCTTTCCAAGGTCATGGCCTATCCATTCCACTTCTTTCCTCAGATCTCAAATTGCACCTTTCCTAGTTCTGTTCTTGTTCATAAGTTCTCAGATCTCAAATTGCACCTTTCTTAGTTCTGTTCTTGTTCATAAGTTCTCAGATCTCAAATTGCCCTAACACATCACCTGCATGAAGGTAAGATTGACGTGGCATGTATCCAGGAAACGCACCTCAACAATAATCATAAATACTCAATCAGAGGATACCAGACCTTCCGTCTCGATAGAGAAGGTCACAAAGGAGGGGTCCTGATACTGACCAGAAACTGCATACCGAGTAGCGCGGTAGCTGTCAATCACACCGGGCAAGCAGAAATTGTAGGAGTTGACATAATGGCTCAAGAGACGAAGCTCCGCATTTTCAATCTGTACGGACCACCAAATAAAGACCTATCGCTCTCGAGTATGGAGGTCAGAGACTCCAACTGCATAGTAATTGGAGATTTCAACAGCCACTCTGTGAGATGGGGATACTCTGACACAGACAGCAGAGGTGACGAAGTCGAAGATTGGGAGATAGATACAAATCTCTCCCTAATCAATAGGCCGGAGGATAGCCCTAGTTTCTATTCTAGAACATGGCGTACCACCTCGACTCCAGATTTGGCCTTCTCCACACAGGACATACACCATAAAATAGACCGCCAGGTGCTAAACCAACTGGCAGGTAGCGACCACAGGCCGATCAGGCTAGACATTGATATGGAAGTAGGCCCACAGGAAACAAAACCGCTCCCACGTTGGAATTACAAACGAGCCGACTGGGACAGATTTGCAATCCTGACAGATGGGCTGTGTGAAACACTCAACACACGAAACAACAAAATGAAGCCCATGGTGGAAAGCCTAAGCAAGGCAATAATGCAAGCCGCCACTGAAACCATCCCAAGAGGAGCTAGGAAAAACTATAAGCCCTACTGGAATGATGAGTTGCAGAAAGTGGAAGATGCAGTCACAAATGCTAGGAACATGGCAGAGCGAGAAAATTCCATGGAGGCAAACATCGCCCTCGAAGCCGCCACGGCAAAATACAAATACACTCTCAAGCAAACGGCGAGAGAGAGGTGGAAAAACAAAACGGAAAGCCTAAACCTGGACAAAGACGGGAACAAGCTATGGAAGCTAGTCAGAGCCATGAACGACGAAACCCCTTCAAACAAACAAATTACCATCAAGCAGGGCGAAAACTTGCTCACTGGTAAAAAAGCTGCAAACGCTTTTGTCGATCACTATGCCAGAGCAAACCACATCGAGGTCCCTGCAGATAGGCATACAGACATTAGTGAAGAGCAAAAGGGGCACGACAACATCAATACGGCACCAGAAGAGCATATGATGGCCAAATTAACAATGAGCGAAATGGAAGAGGCCATGAGAACATTAAAGAAAAGGAAAACTCCCGGAAAAGATGGGATAACAAACGAAATGCTGATGGGGCTGGGCCAAACAGCGAAGAGGAAACTGCTATCGGTCCTGAACCAAAGCTGGAAAAGGGAAAGTGTACCCCAGGCATGGAAAGACGCAGTACTTGTACCAGTACCAAAAAAAGGAAAGGACAAAACAGATCCAAATGGATAAAGGCCTATCAGCCTACTGAGCTGTGTCGGCAAACTGATGGAACGTATGATAAACACCAGACTGATGTGGCATCTGGAAGAAAAACGAATACTAATTCCACAGCAAGCCGGCTTTAGACAGCACAGATCCACTGAGGACCAGGTCATCCTCATAGCCCAGGAAATAGAAGATGCCTACCAGGCACAGAAACACACAGTAGCGGTTTGGGTGGACCTGGAAAAGGCATTTGACAAAGTCTGGAAAGACGGACTTAGAGTCAAGCTAAGAAGAAGTGATGTTTGTGGGAAAATGTACAAGTGGATCAACCACTACCTCAAAAACAGAACGGCCAGAGTCCAAGTACAAGGGCAGATGAGCAAAAAAGGTGACACTCGAGCAGGGAGTACCCCAAGGGGGGGTACTGTCACCCACACTCTTCCTGATGAATATAAACGACATTACAGAGAATTTACCAAGAAGAGTCCATAGCTCAATGTTTGCAGACGATCTGGCTATGTGGACCTCTGAAAAGAATCTCACCATAGCAAGAAATCGGATGCAGCAGGCCCTAACATCGCTGGAAGAGTGGGCGAACTCATGGCTGGTCAAAATAAACGAGGAGAAAACCACATGCACAATATTCTCGTTTTCAATCAAACCCCAAAATACCAAATTAAGTTTAAATGGCAAATTCCTGCAGCCAAACGACAACCGAAACTATCTGGGAGTCACATTTGATCGGCGTATGACATGGAAAAGTCAGATCGAGAGAAACCGAATGAGAGCCAGAGAAAGAATGGCAATCATGAGGAAACTTGCTGGCACAAGCTGGGGAGCAGACGAAAGCATACTAAAGAAACTGTACACTGGAAGAGTGAGACCAGTTCTCGAGTATGGCATTGCGGCATGGACAACAGCAGCAAATGCGAACTTCGATAAAGTTAGCAAACTTCAAAACCAAGCCATGAGAGTTATAACAGGAGGCATGAAGTCAACGTCAATTGTAGAACTTGAAAAGATTACAAAACTGCAATCCATGACCGATAGAAGAGACTGCAGAGCCCAGCTGCAGTCAGAGAAACTCCGAAGACTGACTGACCATCCAATGCACCAGAGACTAAACAATTTGGGAAATGGGAAACTAAAGCGGAGAAACTTTGCAGAAATAGCCAAAGCAAAGATGCACGAAGATCCCATAAACGCACTAACAACACCAAAACCCATCACTACTGTACGAAAACCTACCTGGAGGCAGGATATATTTCCAGAGGTGGTAGAAAATATACCAGGTATTGGAAACAAAAACTGCCAGACTGAAAAAGAAAGGAGAGATACTACCCTAAGCTTTATATTGAAAAACTACCCAACCATGGACTGGACCCATGCATACACCGACGGTTCTGTAACAAACACTACACAGAACGGAGGGGCAGGAGCATTCCTGAACCTACCAAATGGCAGAAAAATAACACTGTCATTCGCAACTGGTAAGTACACAAGCAATTTCAGAGCGGAGGCAGAGGCACTGAGGGCGGCAGTGGAAGAAATGGTGACACATAAAGAAAATGAAAGCCATATAGTCCTGCTTACAGATGCTCTCGCCGTAGTCACAGCGCTAAAAAGCCAGAAAAACACTGAGCTTATTGACTTAAGAGCAGCACTCTGCAAACTGTGCCAGCAGTCCGCACAAAAAAGGGTAGTGGTACAGTGGGTCCCATCACACTGCAACATCCAAGGCAAGGAGGAGGTAGACAGACTGGCAAAAGAAGGTGCAAGACTACCACAAACAGATACTAGTATGACGTACGAAGAGTCAAAACGACTTATCAAAGCCAGATATATGACCAAATGGGAAACCGAACATACTGGTTACACCAAAAACGATGCCTATTACCAGTTGAACCGAAGAGAGCAGGTCGTTGTCTTTAGACTTCGCACTGGCCACAATAGACTGAGGTACCACCTATTCAACAAATTGAAGATAGGTGGTACCGACGAATGCCCGTGCGGTACCGGTAAAATGACCGCTGAACATCTGCTGCAGAACTGCCCGACATACGAGGATCAGAGAGAGCAGATGTGGCCATCACCAGTGGAACTGCAAGACCAGCTCTATGGCAGTGTCGACAGCCTCAGGATGACCGCCGCTTTTTTCGAAAAAATAATGGTAACTGTCTGACTGCGTACGAAGAAGAAGATCTCCTATTGCACATTTCCTAGTTCTGTTCTTGTTCATAAGTTATTGTTTAGAACCTTGTTGAACCATTCCATCACCACAATCTTCCTCGTTAGGTTTCTTGATAAAACCCAGCAATCTCTTCCTATTTTGGTCCATCCGCCATGCTTCCGTTCCATATAGAACAACCGACTTTACTTTTGAGTGGAAGAACCTTAGCTTGGTATGCGTTCTGATCAGTTAATCAGTTAATCAATCAATCAATGATCTTTAAGTACCACACACGGCCGATAAGGCAGAAACCAGTGCTCTCCTGTTTGATCTGTGTGACGTCACTCTTCTCAGTTCATGAATGTTTCTCAAGCCCATAGTGGGGCCCTCTCTGACGATTGTACTGCTGAGAGTTGTTTTCTAACTTCCTTTTTTCCTGCTGCCAGATGGTGACCACATAAACGAATGCAAAGGCATTCTGCAAAGGCTGTCTATTCTAAGAACATGTCCGATGTATGACCACCGTTTTTACCTGATGAGTGATGAAACATATTGCTGATTGATGACTTCTCTGTATTGTTGGTTATGAATTCCTTCCCAGGCAATTTTCAACAGTTTTCTAAGACCCTTATTCTCAAATGCATTTAGCCTCTTTTCTAATGTCAATACTTTGCTTATTTTCTTATCAATATATAATTCTAAATGGTTTTTAACACGACAAAATCCACTTTAGTATCCTCGTTTGTCTATCATCACCCGCACATGGCATCATATGATGTCTTAATAGCTTTTTTCTTGGTTAATTTTTTGCGACAAGTTCTTGGGTTCACACGATTCTCTCAGATACCTGCACGTATGTAATTGTATTTGCTCCATTACCAACAGAGAGCGTGTGATCATTATAGAGAGAAACAACAGCTTTCACAATAGTTAGACCATGGTTCTTGTTCTTGGGACATAATTTCAAGACAGCACTGCTCAGTCTATCATTGACAATTTGTGTATTTCCTTCAAGACACTTATTTAGTAGTTCATTCCTGTCGCGGTTCTAAAATACTGGTTTTATATTAGCTATAACAACAACAGGTAGGTCACTGGTATGTTTGTATGAACAGTTTCACCTGCTACATCTTTCTTATATGGACACCATTTGTTGCGGCTGTTTTTCTAATTTGGTAGGGACAAGTTAATAACACCACTGAATATCTGCAGGTCTGCAAGCCCTCCTCTAACACATCTTATTGCTAATACAGCCCACATGTTTATTGAATTCCCGCACAACTTGCCCACACACATATACATGTACGATAACATGAAACAAGTTATGAATATTATCACTGTTTCTGCTACGTTTGATAACTATTTAAAAAAAACAATAATTTTCAAATGGTAATTATTCTACAGCCTTCTACCCAGCTCTTCACTAAAAAATGTAATCTTCACTAAAAAATGTAATCTTCACTAAAAAATGTAATCTTCACTAAAAAATGTAATCTTCACTAAAAAATGTAGTCTTCACTAAAAAATGTAATCTGATTCACGAGGTCATACAATTTCCATTTCTTTATTTTTGATCGAGTGGGCGTGGTCAGTGAAACTTTAAAGGAATCAAGGTTGATGTTGTTGGCTTGGCTTCGATCATTCTCAATCTCCCGCTACCAAATCCTGAAAGGGCTTAAGTAGCAGAATGTAGTCCAGAGAAACTGTGTCGTAGTTTACAGCTTGACTGAGATATTTGCACCTTACGGTCCAACACATCCGACTTCAGCAAGCATTTTTTTAGTACCGGGTTAGCATTCCCTCTTCGATCCCTTCTCCATAGCCAGTCTGCCCTGCTGCAGCCTGTTATCCAGGATCACCGCGTGGAGGTGTAGAAGGGTCTTGGCAGCTTTGGTTCGCTGACCCTGACGCTTGCAGTCAGCTATGAGTCGCTGACCACTGCAGCTCATGCGCTGCTCAGCATCTTGATCCCGTTGATGTTGTTAAGTTTACCAGAACGTAATCACAGGTTTAACCTACAGTCCACTAATGAAAATGTCACACAGTTCGACATCTGCTCCCTTGGGAAACATATTACCATACAACTTACGTTTCCTGTTAACTTTCTTTCGTATCTTCGCGTCACGACATGATTTTATTTCTAAAGTTCTCACAAAACTGTTTTTTTTTGGGTTGAAAATGACAATTTGTATAAGCTAAAATTGGAACTAACATATATAGGCACGAACAGCCAGGGCCATGATCGCCCTGACCAGATTACGAATACACTGGAAACACAACATCAGCCTTCATTCGAATCTGATTTTATAGATCTGTAGCTGCAGAATCATGTATGGAGATAGCACAAAGCGCCCAGTTACAATCCTACCAAAGGATGAGAAAGAACCTGAACCAACATTGGAAGAAGTACGCTCTGCAATTAAAAACCTGAAAAAGGGAAAGTCCCCAGGATGCGATAATATCCCAGCAGAGCTAATACAAGCAAGAGGAGAGGCATGTGCTCGAGTCTACCACAAGCTGTGTAAATAGATATAGCACAGTGCAGAGTAGCCAGAAGCATGGAGGAAATCAATTTATACTCCCCTCCCACAAAAAGGCAACCTGAAGCTGTGCACGAACTACCGAACTATCGCACTGATCAGCCATGCTAGCAAGATACTCTTGCGAATCCTATTAAGAAGGATAGAGAAAAGGTTTAAATCTGAAATTCACGTAGTCCAGGCAGGTTTTAGGAAAGACAGAGGGACCGGGGACCACATATTCAATTTAAGGAATATCTATGTAAAATGTAGAGAGTTTGATGTAGATCTGTACACATGTTTCATTGATTACACTAAGGCATTCGACACGGTAAAACATCAAAATCTATGGAGAATCATGAAGGAAATTGGGTTTCCTTTGCATATAGTCCTTCTCATTGAAACATTAT